>BLKR01000690.1:177500-426268 GCA_011170035.1 Teleogryllus occipitalis | reverse complement strand
GAACTTGCAACAGTGTTTCCAACCACCAATTTTTTTTTCCGGCGCGAAAGTTCTAACTCTGGTCCTTAAAAGTTAACATGCCAGTTACGTTAACCCTACACTAACAGCCGGAAAGTTAAACTCAATCTTCATGAAAAATAGTGGTGAAAGGAAAGTATGCACTTTTTCACATTGTTTCTAATTTTTCCAATTTTCAACGAACGAGTTCTACGAAAATAATACCTGCGTCATTTTTTAACATTCTTTCCCCTATCCGCGAGAAAAGTTAAAGAAATATGATCGTTAAAAAAATAGTACGTTACTTTCATTTAAAGATCTATTTTTACTTTTTCGCCTTACTTCGTAAGAATGTAATCGTGCGCCGAAAAGTGGCAATTTTTCGACAGAAAAATTCTTATTGCCTGCCCCTTGTAACAAAAAATTGGATAAACCGATTGTCTTCCTTCTATCTGTTCGTCCGATCTTTTGTTCGCCGTCCATCTACGGTCAACGCTAGCGCTTGAACAGTTCAGCCGATTTTCTTCAATTTAATGTTCTACTGTCGATGTACAGAAACTCGAGTGGCGTGTTCGAAATTGATGTTTTCACATGGTTACTTTACATGAAGCCTCAACAACATATTCATCATGTTGAGTTGTTTTTAAGAAAATAATTGTTTGGACGACTAATAAGAAAAAAGTACTGAGGCCAAAACAAAGTGAATACAATTGCAACAGAAACTAAACCCAAACGGCCATCTCACTAGATCCACGCACTGACAACATTCAAATCACTCATTCGTTCAACATTCCTTTACTTACGCTCGATAGACTAATGTCATAAAACCTGCTCAAAATGGGCCAATATTTCAATATAAGTATGTAAGTCAGCGATAGCGGCTGGCGGCTGGACGGACTAACGAACGGACGGACGGACACACAGACGGACAGACAGACTCTCGGACGGACGGACAGATAGACTGTCGGACGGACGGACAGACAGACAGACAGACAGACGGACAGACCGACAGACAGACGGGCAGACAGACGGACAGACAGACGGACAGACAGACAGACGGACAGACAGACGGACAGAGAGACAGACAGACAGACAAACAGACAGACAGACGGACAGACAGACGGACAGACAGACGGACAGACAGACGGACAGACAGACGGACAGACAGACGGACAGACAGACGGACAGACAGACGGACAGACAGACGGACAGACAGACGGACAGACAGACGGCACAGACAGACGGACAGACAGACGGACAGACAGGACGGACAGACAGACGGACGGACAGACAGACGGACGCAAGGACAGGACAGACGGACAGACAGACGGACAGACAGACGGACAGACAGACGGACAACAGCGACAGACTTGGACAGACAGACGGACAGACAGACGGACAGACAGACGGACAGACAGACGGACAGACAGACGGACAGACAGACGGACAGACAGACGGACAGACAGACGGACAGACGGACGGACAGACGGACTGACGGAGGGATGGACGATAGGACGGGCGGGCGAAAGGAAGTATCACACATAGCTCTGACAGATTTTGAGCAGAAACGTGATAATTACGATAGGAATAAGGCGACATGAATCCCCTGTGACGCTTTCAAAATGTTCTGAAAAATTACTGCTAATTTTTTCTTTGATACATTTTTTTATTCGTATAAAGCAAAGCGGATTAATACATGTGAGAAACACTTCAGTATGCCGAGAATTCACACTCGTTATTATTGTTACGATAACAATTATCGGAGTGTAAAAATAAAAAAACCCTTCAAATGCCCTTTTCATTTACATATTTACTGAATGCGTGAAGCATTGACACGAAAAAAGTATACGATCATACATTTTTCTTCATTCTCTCTTTCCCAAAAGAAGCCCTTAAAAGACGAAATAAACCGACATGAACGTTCGCAATTCCGATCTAGTACACGATTAAAAAATGAATTGTAAACTGTGAGCAGTGAAGGAAACCCTACCCATCGTTATTACTGCACCACTAGTGCCACGTGGTCTCTCTATCGACCTCTGTAGCCACTTAAGAGGATTCTACGCCTTTGAAACCAGGGAGTTAATAGTGACTTTCTCAAAAAGCACGTTTTCTGCGCGTCTCGTCATTTAAATCATAAAATTAACTTTTTAAAAATTTTTCTCTGCGTGAGTTGTTCATAATTTAATTTGTGACTCGTGGTACAAGCATAAAAAATTCACAAACGTTGAGAGGGAAAAGTTTAATCAGAAAGCAAGCCTGTTTTAACATTAAAAAATCATTTTAATTAAGCCACGCATTCGTAAGGCCACCTCAAAGTGACTCATGTTTTATCCCGAGAATGAGTTTTGACGAACTCTGCTAATGCTCTCTGTGAAGGTTCATGTGAGAAGTTTATTTTCAGGAAGTTTTTTGAATACTCGAAAATGCCTTCCTTCAAACAGCTTTCTTTTTTATTTACAAAATTTATTTGTTCTTCTATTGTTTCACGCAATGACATGCATAATATATCTTTAGTGAAAGTAATATTATTAAATTTATTGGAGCTTATTTTACCATATTTTTGGCCTATGAAAGTTGAGAAATGTTGTGTTCCTAATATTACATCTCTTTGAACTAACAAAAAGTGAGAATGGTATTTTTATAACGCAAATGGCAGAGACATGAGAAACAACAAAAAAAAAAAAAAGCTGGCATGGTGCAAAGCGTAGAGAGAACTGTAAAGAGGACGGTCAAGAACGGAGTGATATTACAATTGAACAGGTTAGCTTTTAGAAAAACTTTTCTTTATAAGAAAGGGCAACACATTCTATAATACAGTCGACTCCGGTTATTGTGAACTTCTGGGGACTAACATTTTCTGCTCACTATATCGAAGGTTCACTATATCCTATGATGTCAAAATGACATAGAATTTCTCCACAATGATTGATTTTATTAATACAGAGATACAGCAATATACATTAAGAGCACGAACTTAAATTTCAAACCCCTATTTGTCCTTAAAAATCAGTTATTTTCAGTTGTTTGCTTCGTACATTTTTCGGTAGCAATTTCTCTACATTTTTCTCCAGAGTTCGCGCTTGTTTGAAACAGAAGTAAGTAATCGCATGTCACCGCCACCAGTTGTAGCCTACGCAGGACACAGCCTTTGTTTCCGCAGAGGAACTGGGTGGCATGAGGCTATAAGTATGTCCCCAATCCGGACCCGCTACCTTCACTTCAGGGGAGACTTCTTGGATAATGACCTATGGCCGATTTTTTTTCAAGCTGCCTAGTATTGGAATTTGTGGCACTGAGGCGATATATTCTTTTCCAAGAGGGAATTCATTTCCAGGTCGTTGTATTTTCTTTAACCGAGGTTCAGGTTCACTAAAACCGAATCTTGTTATGTTTATTCATAATGTAAGTGAAGCCGGATCAGTGACTTTAGTTCACTATAACCGAGGGTTCACTACAATCTAGTTCACTATACGTTCACTATAACCGGAGTTCACTTGGCTGGTCAAATTAGACAAACGAGTTCGGATATGTTTTTCTATAAATTAGGTACCGGGAGAGGTGGCTTAAGCCATCAACTGTTGTCACTGCGGTCTCTCTCACCGCGAGGTTCTAGGTTCGAGTCCCGACAGTGGCAAGATTTTCGACTCTAGCTTGTCAGCTACGTAGAATTCAGTCCTGTCTGGAGGAGAATTCTAGCGGCCGGCTGCTCTGATCGGTAGTTTTCTGTGGTCTCTCCGATCAACACCAGGCGAATGCCGGAGCAGTACTCTAACAAAACGGGCCATGGGCCACGCATGATCTTTCCTACCTCTTCCTTGTCCTATCCTCACCCCTTACATGCATACACTTACTCTTACATGCACTACACTGCCACACATGTCGGGAAACCGGTCGGGAGCTTAGAGTTTGTCCCGGGAGGGGCGGTGCCCTGCTGATGGGAGATACCTAATTAAGGAAAAACCCCGCTAACCGATGGCAGGTCGGCGGATCTCACTATTAAGCTGGGGGAAATCACAGCCACCCCACTAGGGAAAACAAGCACTACACGTACGGGAATAATGTCCTTATCAGTTGACACGCCCAGAATCACTAACAATCAATTAATCTATGAAGTAGGATACATGCAATTTCGGATAAACGTACATGAAAATGTACGCTGTTTTTAAATTTCCAGAATTTATTAAGTGATATTTAACAACATGAAATAAAAAATGGAAATGCAAATTTTTTACAAGATGAAAGTTGAGGCATGTATAAACTCTTCATTCTTAGTTTTCATTCCTGTCGACACTAGCTATTTATAGTATAACATGAATTTCTAAATATTAGCAGAAATTGTGATTTGAAATGTCAACCGAAGGGAAAAATATATTAAGGGTGAGGGGCGTTATTTATTAACTGAAGGAAAGAACGCGGCAAAATACGTATGGGTTTCCAGCAAATAGAAGTTAATAGAAGATATTGTTGTAAATCTTACTAACAATTTAGATTTTCGATCTAATGAGTATTAAACATAGTATACTATTACGCTACTGATACACTTCCCGAACAGCGATTTACTAAAAAGTATTCATGATAAATAGATTATGATGTGTTAGAGTGAAAAGGAACTCGGTGAATATGCTAACTGAACTATATGAGACCTGTTGCTGGCTTTATGCCAGATACTTCGATCTTAGAATTGAATAATAAATATATTTTTTGATTTTGTGTATTTATAATTATAAAAGTAATAACGGTGTATATTAATAGATTTGTGAACAAGTAAATGTTGGTACAAATTATTGTTCTGAGAAAAATAGTAAAATTAAATCTATAATGACATTTAAGAATAAAGTCAATAATCAGTTAAAGAATTAATATCATTTAGAATTTGGTCATGATATTATGATCATTTATTAAGTACTGCAACCACAGTTGTCCTTTCTTCAAAGAATTTCCATTTGTGGTCACCTATAGTTCGAATTTCTATCATCGGCAGAGTTCAATACGCTCAGCAAGCAGTGTGCGGACGTCACACAAAAACCGCGTTGACATAACGGCCAACATCGCCTAGAGCTACTTGCCAATGCTAGTGAGCGACTCTCAGAACGACTTTCCCGCTCTCATTCCTCTTATTCGCAGCTGTGCTCTCATCCTCAAATTGCCGGATGGGTACAGAGATCTTAGAGAAATCAATGAGATTTGCTTAACTTTGTCTCCTGAAATTAAGTCAGTACGTAATTCATCATTTTACTTCTAGTAAAACGTATTGGTTAGATGAAATCAATTGGTTAGATGAATTGAATGTTTTCTCCATATACTATGATAAAGATTTGAAGTATTAAGGAAGTTGTGAAGAAAGTTGATTTCTTGTTGATATAATTACCACTTTATACAGCAATTTCTTCTTATTTTTAAAGAAAAAATATTATTATTATTATTATTATTATTATTATTATTATTATTATTATTATTATTATTGTTATTATTAATGGTAAAAATCCGGCCATTCTTGCAATATATTCTTTCAATTGTTTAAAATATTTGATGTAGTATGTGGTATTGACAACATTCGAAACAATGAAAAGTACGAAAGGAAGTCCTTAGTACAAATTCCAAATTACATAAATTACTTTCAAAGCAGCGATGAGGGTGCGAAAAAATATTGTATGCACCTCTGCTGTGAAGTGGCTTTTCCAAGCTTAGTAGAATGGAACCTCGCTTGAAAAAGAACCGTTTCACGGCCCTGATACATACAAATACGGCCCTGATACTATTAAACAGTACTGTAACACAAAACTGTTCAATAAAGTACTTGGTTTCATTTAGTGTTTCTGTATTATGTTGGCATTACACGCTTTAATTCACAGCCTAGGTTCTAAAATTCTAGGACATAGGCTGCAAAAGTGAAGCTTTAGGTACTATAAATGATCCGTAAAATTTAATTTTATCGATGAGGGTGCGAAAATATGACTTTTTGGCGCGAATAGGTGGCAGTTGAGAAGCCGGTGGGACAAAAGAAAAAAGAAATTAAGAATAATGAAATTAACTAATACGAGAGTCTGCCATTCCGTAGCACCACTATTGCTCCCTTAGTTGTTCCTCAAATAAGCCGTAATTGAATTTTGGATATTGTTTATTCTGCTTAGGATGATACTATTGACTAATTTTGTTATAAAATAATTTGCGATAATTGACAATGATGTGCAATATTGGGTTGGTATTATTGGTATTTGTATTTACGTTCTAATTCGTGTGTATTTGTGCTAATTTGTTGATTTTTTGATGGATTAATTGTTTTTTTCGTGAGTAAACTTTGGTATATTTCTGTTTGTTGGGAGTTTTGGAAAATCGAAGGTAGTTAGATTGGGAGGGCTAGAGCCTTTTGGTCTTGATTTGTTGGTGTTTGATGTTGGATTGCTGGAGGTATTTGTTATTTTTGTAATAAGTACGATCACCGGACCAAATGTCCTTTCTGCGTGAGTGCTCTCTCATCTTTTAAATGAGGGAAGGTCTCGCCCTATGTTCGGAAACCGATCAGCGTGTGCCACGTCCACTGAAAGCAATTATGACAATTTTTATTTGATATTTGTCTGTTAATCTTTTACATGTAAATATTTTCTCTAGCCATCAATTTTTACATACAATTGAACAGCGCACTTGCTCATGTTTTCATACATATTAATGTATAAATAAATTGTTGAAATCAAGAATTTATTTATAGATAAATTGCTGAAATCAAGAATTTATTATAAATAGCGAGGCTAGACAGCATGATAGCTTTTGGTGAGGCGGTCCCGTGTTCGATTCGTGGACGGGACAAAAATGAAGATGAAGCTTTGTAATACAAATTATTTCACTTTCTATAGCTACGTGACAAAAACGCCCAGGCACGTCAAATAAAGTAGTATATTCCTTACTCCCAGGTGTAGATAATAAATAATAACACGATCCAGATCTGAGACACAACACCGCTACTGGCAAAAGTCCGATTAATCCGACCCTTAAATGGCAAATACATACATACATACATACATACATACATACATACAAAAACTATCACGGCAGTAAGATAAATCATAATTGTAATTAGACAAAACTGATAGTAACAAAATTGGTAGCCATTTTAATACTTGATGAAAGAAATCTCAATTTATCTATGGGAAAGTGGGAAAGAAAAATGTGGGGGGATTTTACGCCATGATCCTAGACTATTCCAGAAGAATATGTGCTAAGAAAAAAGAGCTTTTATATGAATATAGTTATAGGTTTCGTCAACACTTTTGAAAAATATTAATCAATTGGAAATAAGACAATTAAAGCAATTAGGAAATTAAGCTATTTTTTTCCTACTCTTCTGAAATATCATCAGAATGTATGACAAAAATTGGGTACGAATAATTTGCCATGCAAGTGAAAACATTCATTTAAAGTTGCATTTAATTATATGTTTTTTCCATATATTATAATATAAGAGCATTATCAACTTTCATTCTAAACAAATGTACATTCCAGTAAAATGTGCATGTTCTTCGTATTTATGACGTGCTCTTCGTTTTTCTCCTCAAATAAAACAACACACAAGTGACCATTTCCCCCCTTGGTACTCCTTGTTCGTGCTACTTCTGGCCTTGCCTAGCTCTCAGGGTCGTTCTCTTTTGCTTACCAAAAAGAAAAGTTCTTCTCGCAAACTAAATTATTGGTTTAACGAACTGGATTCCTCTGCTTCTTCCAGGAAACCACATTCGAGTCAACAAAAAATCGAATAAAACTTAAAGCCTAAGTACGATCAAAATATTTGACGTGAAATATTTGGAAGAATTAAAACGGCCAAAAAGAAAAAGGAGAACTTCCAGTAAGCAGGCCGCCCGCGCATTGCAATAAACCCAGGAAAAACAACTGAGATAACGAATTCTACTTCGAGGAGGTTATTGACCCGCGAATGCATCGACCGGCGCAGGCTGGACGGTCCGGTTCATGCATCACGTGATGGACGCGGCAGGCGCCGATGACGCTCGCCCCCATCTGCCTGTTGCGGATCCATGACGTTCACGTGTCCGTGAAGGGATCAGAGACAACGGCCCCGAAATTCAGGAGTGGAGAGGCTTCAACGGCGGGCGGAGACAGCTCGGCCCCACTGAGACACACAATTCTCACAATAGCGGGATATTGTTCGGAGCTCCCGCAGCCGCGCCGGTGGCCGCCAGGGCTCGCTGGCAGCCAACCCCCTCTGGCGGAGTGCGTGCGCACGCGGCGGGAGGAACCACATGCGGAGAGCGGCTAATGCGATAAGCGCGCGGGCTGGAGACGGGGCCTGGGAGAGGCGTGGAAATGGAATTGAAGGGATGAAGCACTCAGGGACAACGGAACCCAGGAGAAAGTGTGCGACGGAAATGAAGGTTGAGGAGAACTTCCTCTCGACGTGAGATTCGTCTTAAGTCGCAGGTGAAGGTGAGAAATTCTGCAGAGATGGAGCACTAGGGGAGCGATAGAAATTTCAAAAGAATTCTAGTTGTGGGCTGGTCTGATAGACTGTGTTCCGTGGTTTCTCCGATCAATACTAGAAAAATTCCCCAGCAGAACTTTTACTGGGCCACGAACAGCCCACTATATTTCCTCCCTCGTCTCCTGCTGTTCCCTTACACACGCACACGCACACACACACGCACGCACACACACGCACGCACACACACACACACACACACACATTGCCTATACGACCATACATTGTCGGCAGACCAGTCAGAAGCTTCGAGCTTGTCGTGGCTGGGGCGTTGTCCCTTTGCTGGGACCAGGAGAGGTGGTTCAGTGTATCAACTGATGTCACTGCAGTGCCTCTGACCGGGAGGTCCTAGGTTCGAGCCCCGGCGGTAGCAGGATTTTCCTCAATAGGTTGAATTCAGTCGCTGTCTGGAGGATAATTCTAGTGCCCGGGTTCTCTGATCGATAGTTTTCCGTGGTTTCTTCAATCAATACCAGGCGAATGCCGGAGTAGTACCCTAACAAACGGACCACGGACCGCGCGCGATCTTTCCTTCCTCTTCCTTGTCCTACCCTCTCCCCTTACACACACATACGCTAACATGCACTACACTACCACACATGTCGGAAGACCGTTCGAGGGTTTAGAGCTTGTCCCGACTGAGGCGGTGCTCCGCTGGTGGGATAGTTAGGGAAAGACCCCGATAGTCGGCGCAGGTTCTCGTCATTCAGATGGGAAAGATCACTGCCATCTCTCGAGGACAACATGCACGTCACTTACGGGACTAATGACCACAGTAGTTGACGCTCCAGGAATCTCTAACAACCAATCATCCCGCTGGTGGAGATACCTGGTTGAAGGAAATCTCCTCAAGCCGACGGGAAGGTCGGCGTCGGATCTCACGTTCTAGTGGGGGAATAACAGCACCTTTTTTCTGGATAAAATATTAATTATATTTACGGTACCAATGAACATAGTTTCTGACACGCCCGGGATCACGAAGTAATCAATTTCAAATAATGAGATATACGCAAAAGCATGCGGTAGAGAACATGAAAGGAGTGAAACTCACCAATTGGAAGATCAAGGTCATGCTAGTCTGTTGAGAGAAATGGCAGAAATGTTTTGAAAGGCAAGGTGTTTGTATGTAGAATGGAAGGGGAAATAGAGAACAGGATGTTTAACCAAACCTATCGTAGGTGTCAGCCAGGCCTTCAATAGGAAGGCGTACGTGGTGCCACACGATGACGAGGATATACGATGTGTACTAATGCAATAATGTGCTTGAAGGTGTAAAGCAGGAGGATGCAGGATTTCTTTAAAAATAACTAATCAAATACTGACGGAGAAAAGAGGGGTTCAGGAGAACAAGAGTAATGGTCACTACGATTTATACAGGGCTTAAGAACAGAATAAGCAGCGCAAATGTAACAGACGAAAACGGGAAAAGGAATCAGGAAGAGAAGGCGGGTTTCCTCGTAAAAGTGAGAGGTGAAAACAGGAATGAGAGGAGAGTGGATGAACGAGACAAGGGCAATTGTGATGCCACACGCAGCAAGAACAGAAAGTGCAACGGGAAAACTACAGAAAAAGGTTACAGGATCGAAAAAGAGCTATGAAAAATGATTCTCTCGACCGAGTGAAGGACAGAGAAAAGAGAGCACAGCTGACCACCGAGTTAATGGGATCTTCTGCCATAGAGGAAATATTAATATATTTCGTCTACTAATAAAACTGTCAGAATAGGAAAAGAAAAGAAACCAACAAGAGAATGTAGAGCAGAAAGATAAGCAGCAATGCTTTTTAAATTTATTCCTTCTTGTTCGACTATAGTCTTTCAAGGAATTTAATTTTAGACCAGAAAACATTGACTTTCTTTTTGAAAGGCCTTCTGTACGACATGAGTAATTTGTTGTGATTTTCATTAAATTTAATTTATTTTGGATTTGGAAGAGGAAGGGAAATGATCATGTTGGGAAACTGAAACAATTATGGTTGAAGGAGATTTGAACTTATTTTTAGAAAATCATGATTTTATACGTGGACAAACTTCATTTTTTTCGATGTTAAATAATATGGTACCTGGAGATGTATGTAGTTTGTAAAAGTTACTTGCAAATTTACTATAGTTTCTTCTAGTTTTGGAAGTTGTAATTCCCTATGAATTTGTTCATTGCTAATGAACTAATAGTGCTTGGAGGTATGCCTCACCAAATTGGACATCCGTAATTTGGTATAATTGGTGGGAAGGATAATTGTCTTGAATAGTGGCTGTTGACAATCAATTTTCATTGAAAAGCTTAGATATAATAGCAAGTATATTATTA
Organism: Teleogryllus occipitalis; assembly: GCA_011170035.1. Taxonomy (NCBI): domain Eukaryota; kingdom Metazoa; phylum Arthropoda; class Insecta; order Orthoptera; family Gryllidae; genus Teleogryllus; species Teleogryllus occipitalis. The sequence continues at coordinate 415,477 of BLKR01000690.1, read as the reverse complement.
AAGATAGAGGTATTTTTTCTTAATGAAATCTATTCCTGAAAGAGAGTTTTTGAAAATGTTTTTTTTTTAAATATGAGTAATTTACATCTCATTTTGAGCGAAATATAGGTAATTTTATTATTTTTAAACGTTTTCTCCCCTCTAAAACGGCACCAAATTTTTTCTAGAAAATTTCTCATTTGTGTCAAGGGACGTGACGTGATGCTAGTTATATTTTCGGCAAACACTCTATTTTCGAAAATTGCAAAAAATTAATATTGCAAAACTCCAACAATTTTCTTCATTTTATTCCACAAATAGAAGAAGGGATGTTTAAAAGAATGCGCGGGTCACATTTTCGTTGAACTCTCTTAACCTTTGAACATTTAGAAATAATGCAAGCAAGTATGTGCTTTTGGAGCACCACTAGATTGCATTCGTAATATTGATGATTTTCTACGTGTTTGACACTTCTGGATTAGAAACTATAGTTGTGAATGGACAAACCATTGACATTTCTGACGCTTCATAATTCTATATTTAATTCTTTGTTGAATTCGAATTACACTGTTCAAGAATCTGTTCAAGTTGAATACACTCCTAGCTTCTCTACAGTCTGTTAGATAGGAATGGGATTTCTTTCCTAATTGTATAATCTCTTCAGTATACTGGTTATTTAACACGAATGAGTTTATCTCTGATTTCTTTTTCAGGATACGTAATGGGTAAGTAATTACTACTGATAAATATTTTTCCATTTGATCTCTAAAGGAGTTTCACTTTTCCCTGATTGTGTATTTTTTCATTTCCTGGTTTCAATTCCAAATTCGTGGATATCTTAGTGGAAGTGATTGTCGAGATGAAGGACAATCCTTTGGCGAGCTATTTATACTGGCATATTGAAGCTGAGGTTGTTGCATCGTCAGTTATGTTTGATTGCATACCCTAATGTTGAGAAGACTGCGCTTGCTGTCAGTGTTGAAGATGATGCTGTAGGAAACTTTACTGGTTTTCTTGGACTTACTGCAGTCACCGCAGCTGCTGATGGTAATACATTAATTGCTTCTGCCGTTGAATGAAAATTTGTTGTTGATATTCAATACGTATAAATGTATCTTCCTTTTCTTCTTCCTCCATATCTGGCGATGTTGAGGAGGAAGAATGCTGGAAAGATTGATTGATGTTTCCAGGTACGTCAAAAGCGCAGGTCGTTAGTCCAGTAAATGTAAGGCTCCTCTTCCGCTGGAAGTGAGATCTAGTGCTGACCTAATGTCGGCTTGGGGGAGGGTGTGGGATCCCCCTCCCGTGCACCTTCCGCAGTGGGGCAACGACCCATCCGGAACAAGCTCTGAGTTCTCGACTGCTCTTTCAACAGCCGTGGTACAACAGCTTATGTTTGTATGTGTGTGTATGATGAAAGAGTAGAGGATAAGAAAGGAATGGGAAGGACAGATCGCGCTAGGTCCGCGATCCGCTCTATTTCTTAAGATATTTCCCGGCCTTTGCATGGAGTTGATCGGAAAAATCATGGAATACTACTGATAAGAGCAGCCGGCTGCTAGGATTCCTTCCACACAGCGGCTGAATACCACCTAGCTATCTCGTAGATAGCGACAAAAATCCGGCACAGTCAGGATTTGAACCCTAGAACCTCCCGGTGAGAGCCGCTGCAAAGACGACGGTAATGTTGACTCTGAGCTTACTGATCTGGTATGCAGAAAAGAGCAAGAGGAAGAGTTGGCTGCTGGGGGAAGAAGTGCTGGAGGGCAGATGCGCCCGGTAACGGCTGAAATTGACGCAGGCGCGCGCGGCGGAGAGAACGGTGCGGCGGCGCGGCGCGGAGCATGACGAGGTAGGTGGGGCGAGGAGGAGATAGGCGGGGAGTCGCGGGATGGGGCGGGTGTGGTGTGCTGGGGAGAGGCAGAGAGTAGCGGGGCAGGGCGGGGCATGGCGAGGAGGAGCGTGGCAAGCGTGGTTGGGAGGGGTGTGGTGGGGAATGGAGTGGCGGGGAGTTGCGAGGCGGGGCGAGCGTAGTGGGGAGGGAGGGGTGGGGATTAGCGGGGCGAGGTGGGGCGTGGTGGGCGTGGTGGGAAGGGGAGCGGCGGAAAGTACCGAGCCAGAGCGGGGAGGGAGAGGCGGGAGAGGCGGGAGAGGCGGGGAGTAGCGGGGCATGGCGAGACGGGATGTGGCGAGCGTGGTCGTGAGGGGTGGGGAGGGGAGGGGAGGGGTGGGCGCGGTGGGGAGTGGGGTGGCGCGGAGTAGCGGAGCGGGGCGAGCGTAGTGGGGAAGGAGGGTGACGGGGAGTAGCGGGGCGGGGCGGGAGAGGTGGGGCGTGGTGAGAAGGGGAGCGGCGGGCAATAGCGGGGCGGAGCTGGGCCGGAGAAGCGGGGAAGGAGAGGCGGGACGGGGTGGGCATGGTGAGGTGAGGAGTGGCGAGGGGTGACGGGTCTGGCAAGGTGGGGAGGGGAATGGAGTGGAGTGGAGTGGAGGGGCGTGGGTGGGAGCAATGGAGGCAGCGGGGGCGGAGGTGAGACGAGGCGCTTCGCGGGAAAACCTCTCGACTCGCGAGCGAGCGAGCGAGCGAGCGAGCGGGCGCCACTTGCGCGAGAGATGTTATTGCTTGGGCTGAAACACAGACTACACTTACTTCGGGACGCCCCGCCCCCGCCAGTCCTTTGTGCGAGCGCGGGGGCTATTTCCTCTCGCAATTATGGAAGGCTGTTGAAACGGAGGCCAACAGCGAACGGATGGAGCGCGCTGCGGGGCGAAGAGCGAGAGACGGCAGATGGCAGCACCAGCGCAGGGAATATCGAGGGAATCTCAACTTCGACGTCAAATGACAAAATGTGTAATGAACTGCTTTAAAAGAAGACTTCAGCGCTGGAGTGACAAAAATGATGAGAATAAGACCACACAAATGGTTTTCCCACAGTAGCACGCATTCTGTTCAAGCACAACAATTAGTAAAATACTCTCATATAGCACTGAAATAAATTACATGTTTTAACTAACACAATCTTCACGAATACTGCAATGACATTACTACTACAATTGTATTTACATACCAAAATACCAAAAACGTGGCGTATCCTAACGCAACATGTAAATAAGTAATATTTAATGACGGCGAGCAGCTTATTACTTGGAGCCTTGCTGCTGCATGACGTCATCTGTGTTGTAAGTAGTGACGCACGGAATATTAGAATTCAGTCTGTACATATTGTATGAGAATGGGCGGAATAACACTACCCAAAATTTGGATTTTTCTGTCAAAACTGAAACTGTTTCAGTCTCTGCATTTTTTTTTTCAAGTTTTTGGATATCAAACGATATCGTAGTCATTTCTCACATAGCCGGAGCCCCAATGTTTTTTTTTATTTTCTGTGCGTCATTGCAAATTAGTAATATGAAAATGCTAGACATTTTATACAATAAGAGTGTGGGCCATAACAACTTAGTAAATTAATTTTTTAGATTTTTACTCAACTAACAAATAATAGCTAGAAGACAAACGATCCTATATATTTTCGATTAATAGCCAGATGAGATTTTCTTACTAACCAGCAATGTTGTAATTTGTTAGTAAAGTATAGAAACTGATATTATGCAAGATTAGCGTATTAATTCACGAAACAACGTTGAATACACAATGATATATGTTCTTAAATGATCTAATAGTAAAATGTTTTCAACATACTTTCTTCAAGGTATTGTATTATTTGTTAGGAATTAATTTCAAATCTTAACACATATGAAAAGCTCAAAAGTCTAACATTGAAATATTACAACGCTTCCAGTCAATAGCCTTAAGAAAATTTGTAAATGCCGCATAACAACAACAACAACAACAACAACACATACAAAATAATCTCACAATTTTTTAAAATATTATCACGTAAATGATAGTAACACACTGATTCATACGCCAAGTATATTTCAGTTGAAAATGCACATTCCTATTCATTAAAATTGTATTTGTATTCTTAGATTTTAAATGCAGAACTTAATTATTTTTTATGTAATGTACGATTAAATATAAATTAACGCGAATGTAGCTTCTCAATAGAGAGTAGCGATATTAATTTTTCGAACTTGAACTGGAAATTTATTTGAAATAATTCTGAGATGCAGTATGTGTATTTTTAATTAAAGAATGTCCCTTGGTCGCGTGAGTTAAAATACAATTTAATTATTGCGTAGAAATTAACGAGGTAGACGTAAATATATTAAGCATATATTATTTTCCTATGTTAATGTTCAATAACCAGTTTAGAAAAAATGAAAGCGTTTGAATCTTTGACATTTGTTTCACAACTCTTCTTTGTAGATTTTCTGTTCTACGCGGAAAACCAAATTCTCTGCTTGTGAAGTTGAAGAAACATGACTTAAGACTTCGACGGACTTCTGAATGGAACCTTCTACGATCATGTATTAACTCTTTCACTCAGTTTTCAACCACGCATGTTGTGCAACATAACGTTTCACTTACCGGGACACGTGAATAGAGTAAACTTAAATAAGAATAAATTGTGAATTTTAAGCCCTGCTTTGCAAATCTCATGTAACGTCTCAGTAAACATGGAAGATAATTTTGATTACCATAAATCGCATATATAAACTTTATTCTTAATCTTCTGAAATATCAGAACCATTAGAATTATTTAAATTAATTGAAGGCTTTATTACACAAAATAGCCCTCAACATGACGTAGCACAGAAGTTTCTCGTTTTTAAACAATGTGAAGGAAGTTTTCTTTCCTCCCTGGGAATGGTTGAGTGGACAAACAACAAACAGTTGCACAATGACTTACTCTTTGGGTGGAAACAAGGAGCTCACGAAATCATCTTCTCGGAAACACACATGGCTGCTCTTTAATGAGTACCGTTCCCTAAAATACACACAAAATAAGAAACAGATATTACTTTCCTATGGTAGCAAAACAACTTCACAAAGTAAACGTCAGACCTTATTTAGATACTACATTGAGAAGTCTGAAACAAACGAAATCGTGAAGCCATCATTTTATACAACGCAATTACATATGAGTTTACGTAAAGGCAAAATCATACAAGAGCGAGAGAAGACAGTCTTATCGCTTTCGAAACATTCTTCAAGGAAACATTAAAATTACATGTAAGGGAATGTAAATATCTGAATAGAAATTTCACTAACCAAGAAATAAACCAGCCGCCACTAAGAAGTGCTACAGAATGGCACAGACTTTCTTGTAGTAAAGGTTTCTAACTTCCTTGTTGTGGACTGACTTTACGGTCATTTTCTCAATTTTTCGCTTTATTAATTGTAGAACCGAAATATTACTTCATGAATATTAAAGAAGTGTAATACCTCATCCAAAAAAGAAATTTTCATTGAAAAATGTGAAGCCATTTTTAAGAAAATGACGATTAAGCATTACTGTAAATACGAAATTAAAGCTCTTTTCACAGGAATCTATTGAGTTCTCAAAAACCTTCATTAGAAGTCATTTGAAGCAATTTCACTCACAAATGTAATAATGTACTATTCGAATCGATGGAAATGCGCAAATTAAGGGTGTTAGAGATATTTGAAAAAAATTACATTTGTGTAATTTTTGAAAAAAAAATTAAACACCAGAATAAACTTAACTTCATATTAAACAGTACAATAAGCACTATCTATTGAAACAATTTGAAGAAAAATTTGAACCCATTTTTTAGAAAATGGCGTTTGAGCGTTTCTGAAAATGTGAAATTTTGGGCTCATGAAAGAACTATTTACGGACAACAAATCTCTTTAAGAAAGAAACGTCTCTATCTTCAGGAAGTTGCCAAACAAAATTCATACTTTTACAATTTCCGAAAATTGAGGGTTAAATCTGAAAATAGGACCTATGATACCTTTATAAGTGTATTTAACTCTATTCTTACAAGAAATTTAAAGAAAAAATTTGGAGCCATTTTTGAGAAAATTTTGAAAATGTACCTGGGGAGTCATATAAAGTCCCCCAAAAAATTAATGAATGTTTTTCAAAATCGCAGAGCTTCAGCTCACGCAAAAACGACAGGAGTTTCTTCTATTTGGAAAAAATCCTAAGCATGGTTTAGGCACTAGGTTTGTTCATATACACCAGACAGACGGACGGACGTTTTGCATTCAATTGGTTTTCGGCACTAAGGGCCCACAAAACAGGGATTCTGGTTACACCATGTGTTATACAATTTTCTTTCTTAATTTAACAACTGGATTTATCTACTTTTTCGTTATCAGACCCCGGCAATGAATTTTTTCTGTCGAAAATTCGCTGTTTTTCCGCGCACCATTATACAACTTTCTCTATACTACGTATATTACTCCGTACGTATACGAGAAAGTAAAAATAACTCGTTCATTTATTGAAGAAGGCTAATACATAAATTACAATATAATAAAAAAACAAAAGATAATTCAATAAATAGTTTGTAATATCATCTTCACCTCGAATGCAATTCGTAATCTTTCTGTAAACATTTCCATTAAGAAATGGGAATGCGTTAGAAAGATTGTAAAATTCTTTTAAACCTATTTTTTTCCTTTTTATGAGTATATAATGGCTCCTCTCATCGGGACGAAACTACCTCTCAATATAGAAAACAAGTGAACCTGGAATAAACGATGTTCATAATTACTGTTGGTTCTTGACAGTTTTGCATTTTCTTCTGTTTTGACAAAATAAAAGAGAAACGGTTGTAAAGAAAATATGACAAGCAGAGAAAAATTTCTTGAAAAGACGTCGTTGCACGATAAAGTCAATTTTTGTTGTTGTCAAGTAATACATTTCATTTTCTAGGTATATGTTTTAAACATTTAGGAGTTTTAAATACCGGTAGTTAAAAAGTTATGTGGTTACTCTTGTTACTCCATTTCTCTGTTGTTGCTACTATGCAATTTAGTCATGGCGCTCTCATTAAGCAACTATTATTGCTAAGACTTACATGTGTAATGAGGACTTAATGTATTATTTACCATTTGGACTGTATAATTCTAAACAACCTGTAACGAGTATTATACAGCAGCTTCTGGGTCAATGACCCCCATCTCAATTAGGTTTTTCGTCCAGTTTCCCTGATCCTTTAAGCAAATGCTGAGATTGCTCCTTGTTTTACTTCTGGACATAAATGTAACTTCATTATTTGTGCACGTCTTCTAGAATTAATTGGGAAATGTAGTTATTCAGATTATCGTTCTGCATGTTGTCGCGATAAAAAGTATAATTCCATGACGAAGAACATGATGAGGGGTAAGAGCCCAAATTTATAGCTGATTGTCCTTCAAAATAGATTTTATTATATCGCAGCGAATATTTTTGTTAAAAATCCTTGCAAAAACGCTCATATCTTTCTGTATTCAAAATTCAAGTAGTATATGGCTAAGGGTAGCGATCACAGAATTATAAAAACGTGCACAGAATTCACTTCTCCCCGTAGCACGTCACACTGTTTTTAACTGTTTTCGACTAAAATAAATAAAGTGATTTTGTAGTGCTGTGAGAAAATTTAATTTGAGGAGTCCCCTTTTCAGTAAAATATCCATCATTCATAAAACTGGCGTTCTTCACACATTATTAAGGGCATGCGCCGTTCAACAGCTTGAATGTAGTAATCCAACACACTGTTTGGACTTCTTTTCTTGGACGTTTATTATTAGAACCATCAATTTTCGTAGAAACAGGCATGAAAATAAAACTTAACTTCCCAAACTTTTAAGGCCTACATTCGTAATTTGTCACCCATATTTATTCATAGCAATGATGCATATTATTCGCGTACTTAATGTATTCAAACTCGAAATACGCAACAGCATATAATCATACGTAGAAGAAACTTCAAGCTTACTAGCATTCAATGTAAAATCCCATACGTATTACATACACAAAGCACGCGCTAGTAATTAACATGACATTCTCTCCATTTCCATTGCGCCATTTTGTTATTTATTGGAAAAAGACTTGCAATGGAATAACAATGTAATTGGAAATAAAAGAAAGATCGAATTTTGTAGAAACCCTCCAGGGGAGCAGCACTAGTCCCATTCCATGAAACTGCATCTTTTTCAGATCCAAGAAGGCGATCCTTGCTACCCCGTTCATACATTCGCGAGCCGCCCCTCCCCCCTCCCCCACTCGCGCGATCGGAATGCCGCCTGAGAGCGCTGCCGCGGCGCCAAGCGGCTTAGCGCTCGACTGACCACGGCTGCGCTGTAATGCTGCGCTATAATACTAATTTACACCGGCTGTTATCACGCCCCGCCCTTCGCAAATGGCCGGGGCGGGCGGGCGGCAGCTGTGGCCGCGCGGGCGGGCGGCCGGCAGGGGAGCAAACAGCGCGACTACTCTCGGGACAGGCGTCTCTCTCTCGGCCTCAAGTCACTTTACTCATAGAAGGTAAACTCACCGGTATATAAATAAAAGCGAAGGGGATGGAAACTGAAAGGTCTTTATGGAGCCTTCTTCGCTCCGAGTTTCCTTTCGTAGTCTTTTTTTTTTTCCCTTTTTCTTTCTGCTTTCCTGCGAGTTCCTGCGGACGGCGCTGCGGCGGGCAGAAGTAGTGTTGAAATTCCGTTCCCGGAGGAGCAGGCCCACGCGGGCCATTGTGCAACTGTTGCCCATTCATGAAAACGTGTGCTTTTCTGCGCGCCTCAATGACGCACACAAAGCGCAGTCACGCAGCGCACACGACGGCCCCGCCGCGCCCCGCCGCGCCCCGCCGCGCCCCGCCGCGCCCCGCCGCGCCCCGCCGCGCCCCGCCGCGCCCCGCCGCGCCCCGCCGCGCCCCGCCGCGCCCCGCCGCGCCCCGCCGCGCCCCGCCGCGCCCCGCCGCGCCCCGCCGCGCCCCGCCGCGCCCCGCCGCGCCCCGCCGCGCCCCGCCGCGCCCCGCCGCGCCCCGCCGCGCCCCGCCGCGCCCCGCCGCGCCCCGCCGCGCCCCAGCAGCGCAGGCGCCGTAGCCATGAGGTGAGCTGTCATTGATTGATTGATTGATTGATTGTTTGATTACTGTCCCCGTCAGGAGGAAAAGGTCGATTGTTTGATAAGTAATTCAGGGCGCGCCAACTGCTAAGGACATTAGTCCCGTAATTGTAGTGCATGCTCTTTTCATCAGCGCCAGTGCTAGACAATTTTGGGCCCGGGACAATACTGAAATTTAGCCCCCCCTCCCGAAAAATTAAAAATGTGAAAGTTGTATCAAGAAACTATATGAGTTACTTTATTTCAACAAATAACAAAAATTACGTTTATGCCAGAAAAAGTTTTTGAAAATATATTTTAAATAATAGTTTTAAATAAAAGTATTTAGTGATCAAATAATACAATTTCCATGGTGATATTAAAACGCTAAAAAATTGTATTTGAAGGAAGAGAGCAGGACAACGTCTGCCGGGTTGTGCTAGTAGATTAAATAAATATGAATTTCAGTTGAAAATATGTTTGCGTCATTTGATTCATTTCACAGTCCTATTTTGTAAGAAATGACTATAAATACATTTAAGGAACAAATTTATTGAAAATTTTATAAAATATCAGACAACTGGACCATGACTTACAAAATGACGGTAACGATTATCTTGAGTTCTAATTTCTTTTTCAATTTTTAAAATATTTTTCCCGTCAGTCCCATCGTCGGGCCCCTTAACTTGAAGGGCCCCGCATCTGCCCATGCCTAGATGCGGGAATACTTATCTTGACTTAATAGATCATATCCTCATAGCTTATTCTGGGCTATATAGCTATCATATCCTTATAGCTCAGATGAATGCCCTCACATGATGGGCGAAACGTCAGCTCTACCGACTGTGACGCCGCTCGTCCTGGACCGCCAAGTACCAAATGACTCCGGCCGCAGAAGCTTACGAATCCAAGCTCGAGAGAAGTCTCGAAGGTAAACGTAATCACTTTACATATTTTGTCTGTGCAATCTGATGAAGTTTAGGAGCTGCTCAAGTTATGAGTGTATGTTATTACTCGGAGTGCCATTGCCTGAATCGACATCGTGTTAGAAATGGCCCTCAGACGTTTTGACAGGACGTGAACTGGACTCACTGCACTCAATCGGGAAGTACCACAGAAACATGTGATGATGAGCAACCACTGCATTCCACACTGGTAAGTCCTTCGCCATATATCCAAAAACTCTGAAGTATTAAACTTGAAAGAACTCAAAAATTTCATTTATTTATATAAAATTTGGAGAAATAGGTAATATTTGTTTGGACGAAAACATTTATTTTTATGCAACTTAATTAAAATATTTATTTTTAGGTGATATGCAATTTGATATTTATACGAAAATTACTTCAATATCCACTTAATTTTTCAACGCTCAAGATTAAGGGTTAAAATATGTATTTACCTAAAAGTCAGAGCCATATTGACTAGTGTTCTGACCGGAAGGTCGGAAACGTCAACTGCTATGAGCATTAATACCGTAAGTGCAGTGCATGTTATATGCCACAAAGTGGCGCACCTCCTCCCTGCTTGAATGTGAGATCGGGCGCCAACCTACACGTCGGCTTGACTTTTCATTCCTCCATGTATCTCATCCACATCACAGCGCCTCAAAAGGGTCATCCTCTAAGCTCCCGATATGTCGACCGACATTTGTGGCAGTGTAGTGCCTGTAAGCATTAGTGTGTGTGTAAAAGGAGAGAGAAGGGGAAGGACGAGGAAGGAAAGATAGTGCGCGGTCCGTGATCCGTTTGTAAGGGTGTTTCTCCGACTTTCACCTGGTATTGATCGAATAATCTCCTTAAAACTATTAATCGAGCATCCATACGCTAGAATTTTCTTCCAGACAGCGGCTGAATTTGACCGAGCTTCGTATGACAATATCGAAATACGACAATTTGTCGAAAATTCGTTACCGTAACTACAAATCCAGGACCAATCACTCAGAGTCGTTGCAGAAACAACAAAATGTTTGCGTCCAATGGTGGAGCGTAGTACACTCGCACGTTTTCTTGAGCCTCTGAATACCTACCCCCACTCCTTTACCAATATTAGTTGAATTAAGAATAATTGATAGCAACGAGCGTTGTACACAAAATCTGATTACCAGAATGTTCGCTCTGGTGTAACAGAAACTACAAATCGAAAAACGAACTACAAATTTGATATAAAACTCCTTTCGTCAAAATGACCAAACTCCCCATTCCTCTAGCAACTGGCGAAGCGAGGACTAAAGAAAACGTGCGCGGATAATATCTGTCTTACTTAGGGAAGCTGTAGTTTTAAGCTGTGGACCGCGATGGTGACCTCCGGGCACATAGATACGTCAAGACGTATTATTTAGATTTGATAGAAATGGGAAAATTTACTTTCATCAAATTTTTAGCATCGCATTTTTTTAAGCAATGCCAAATAATACGTAATGGCTCGGACAAGTTTTCTTTTCTACTGTGTTAGAGATGTTTCTTTTGAGTAATGAAACACAACATATCGCTGCAGCCACATCCACATGTTTCACCGGTCGTGTCTGCGAAAATATTGTTATTCATTTCCAACTCACATACAGTACAGTACGTACGTATATTGACTAGTATTCAATGACAAAAGATCACTTCGCCCATTTTTGACGCTGCATCTATTTAAAATAATTATATTCGCAAACCATGCAAGACTTAACTAAATGATTCAATTAGTTGGTGTACGTATAAGATAAAAAAATTAAAGAGCAACAGCAGCTAATACATATTCACAATACTTCGCGCGATTGCCTGTGATTAAAATTGCACATCCCGGGGGTTTCGAAGCATTTCAAAAGAGCTCCCGCAGTCGACCTTAGTCCAAAGTGATGGGACTTGGTAGTTCGTTTAATGCACTAGGATATGCTTTACAATGTTACGTTTATTTAATTTTCTAAATTTTGAACTAGCAGTAAGAACCCAGAGGACACTGACTTTCAGAATTTTGTTTTGAACACGCGTCAAACCGACTTGCGATAAAACTGCAACGAAAACAAAATATCTTTACGATTACCTAATATATAATATGGCGTTTTCAAATTGAAAGGGCGCCTCCAAGACATGATGACCGCTATGTCCTAGTTGCCTCTTCAGCTAATGGTGACCCATGTGTGGTGATTAGCGGTGGGTGGTGAAGGACGATAGGTTGTTAAGGGTTCTTGTGTACGGTGGTGTTGAAGCGGGTTGGGTGGTGATGGGCAGTAAGTGATGATGGGCAGTGGATGGTAATGGGCAAGGGTTATTATTATTATTTATTATTATTATTGTTATTATTGTTATTATTATTATTATTTATTATTTATTATTATTATTATTATTATTATTATTATTATTATTTCTGCTGTTTATGTGCAGTGTTGTGTTGTGAAGTGTAGTGAATGGAATGAGGAAGAAAGACACTGCAGTTCAATGTAGTGTAATACAATGATGTGAAGTGAAATGAAGTGAAGTGGAGTACTGAAGGATTCTGCGGTGAAGTTATGTTATAATTTATTATTACTTATTAAATTTTTAATTAACTATTATTTTGCAGAGTTTTGAGTTGTTTGTCAATGCAAGCTTAATGATTGTACAGTTAAGATATTCTGCCACCAAGTTCCCACTCTAATTGCAGAATTCATAATAAATCTCATCCAACATCGAACAGACGGAAAGTGGGCTGGTGCGAGAGCGTGCGGTGGCAAGGATCCTACACGAGATTGACCCGCGTCCGCCGCCAGCGCTCTCCAGCGGCCGAGAGGAGGGCCGGTTCTTGAGAAGGGCGGAGGAGGCGAGAGGGAGAGAGAGAGAATTAATCTCGAGCAACAAAGATACGGGGCCGGGCGGGGCACCTCCGCCCAGACAATGGGCGCGCAGTTGGTATGCGCCAGGCCGTCGCGGCGCGAACGGCGCGGCGGCGGTGGCTGCCACGCGCGCTGCCTCAGCCCCCGGACGCGTCGCGACGCCCAACAATCGGCGCTCCCTTCTGCACGGCGACCCCGCGACGCCGGACCTTCTGCGGCTGCTCCTCACACGGCGCACGGAATGGTGGTGGCTTGGCGAAGTTGGAAACTTGGACGATTGTCTTTTGCCTCCGTGTCAGTTCTTATCGCTTACAAGGTTTTACCGAAGATTTTACTGTTTTGATATTTCTCAATGTTCAGTTCCCCAAACAAGTTTTATTTTAAAATTTCAGAATCTACCGTTTGTCACGTACCGCTGAGTCAGTTCTTAAAAGAATCAAGTAGGAATGTCTGTGTATTATTGGTATCAATATATTGTATGAGGATATTTTGTATATCTCGCGTTTTTCGTTAGTTATATAGTCGAGAATAAATTAAATTATTGAAATAATAATAATAATAATAATAATAATAATAATAATAATAATAATAATAATATTTTTTGTCAAGAGAAAAGCGACTCTCAATCTAACCATTGAGTTGCAGACTAACTTTACTTATGTCAACTGAACTGAATGTCTGTGACGATCTTGACCAAATGTTCTGAAAAATATACATCATTACTGCATTGAAACGAACGAAAACAGTAGAAATAACGTACACCAGGAAAATTTCTTCGCAGCGAGCGGAATCAGGAGCTCTTTTAAAAAATTGTATTAATGTTTGTAGCAACCAGATCTCTGGGAAACAAATGAAGGGAACAACATTTCCAATATCTGTTATGGTCGTGGTGAGTATGCTATTTACGTTTTCATTTGTTACAAGCTGCAGTTCATGCTGCCAACATAATGTCTGTTGCTAGTACTCTCATCAGACACTGGCGCCACTGCGGAGAGTTTCCTGGCGCACTGTGTTTGATATCGACATCAATATATTTCTGCTTATTTCTATCTTTGTGTGAAGTATTTATGGCGCGAAAAAAATATTATTATTAGGATAGAAAATAGTGTAATTTATCTTCCTCTTGGTTTCATCATTCACTAATTCTCTAACTTTTCCCCTAAAAAGTTCTTATAATTTTTGATTTTTTATCATCAAATTCCATACGAGTTTTATTTTAAATTTGCAGAATCTCCACCTGAAGAAGGAATTACATTAAAGCCATGAAATATCGTGTTATATCTGTATTAATAAAAATACATTTCTTATAAACTGAGAATCTGCTATTTCTTTTTTGATTCTCTACAATTTTTTTTGGAAACTTCAACTCTCATAAATATATTTCTCTGAACTTATGTCCTAGTTTGCACTGTCCAATACGTTTCAAAGGATACAGTTCTAAGGTCATCAAGTACATTTAATTAATCGTATGGATTTTTCTTAAACAAAACGTAACGAGAAGATGATCTTTCTTCAATAAATTAATTGAAAGTTCATCAAAATAATCAACAATTTATTTACGTATAGTTCCCTCTAAAGATCTCCAATACATATAAATTGTGTTCAGTATTTTCTTACTTGCGTTAAATAATTTTGAGCTATTTATAGCTTTGAAACTATTAATGTGTTGCTCACCCCTGGCCTGCAAAATATACAATTCATAACATCTAAACTCTTCCACTCGTGAGAGATTTCATTAATGACGGTGTTTCTGTACAACCTTGCAGCTCGCCGAAATTAAAACCACAAAATCAAATAGTTTTGTTTCTCTCGCCTTTAGACACTGTGTAATTTTACAAAAGCTGAAAAAACACTCAACTCTCTAGTTAAGTACTAAATGAATAATTAAACATGTACCAAATGAGTAAGTAAATAATTCGTCAATTATAAAATTAACCATTCTAAGATCAAAGATTGATTGATGATTGATTGTTAGTCATTCCGGGCGCGTCAGCAACAGGTAGTCATTAATCCCGAACGTGTAGTCGTTTTTTTTCGGGAGGTGGCAGTGATCTTCCCCCGTTGGATGGTGAGATCTGGCCTACTGAGATCTGACCTACCTGTCGCCTAGCAAGGTATCCTCAACCAAGTATCGCCAGGGGGGTACCGCGCCAGCCGGGACAAGTTCTAAGCTTCCTACCGATCTCCCGGCATGTGTGGTGGTGCAGTGCTTGTGTGTGTGTATGTGTAAGGGGTGAGGATAAGACAACGAAGAGGAAGGAAAGTTCGCGCGCGGTCGGTGGCCCGTTTGTTAGGATACTGCTCCGGCATTCGCGTGGTGTTGATCGGAGAAACCACGGAAAACTACCGATCAGAGCAGCCGGCCGCAAGAATTCTTCTCCAGACAGCAACTGAATTCGACCTAGCTGACGAGGTAGAGTCGAAAATCCTGCCACCGTCGGGAATCGAACCTAGGACCTCCCAGTCAGAGAGACTGCAGTGACATCAGCTGATGCCCAGAGATTTATCTCCCGGTTCTAAGATGAAACTATCTACTGTGAGTAAAGGTCGTCACTCTCAATTTCGCCTCAATAAACCGTGAGGCCATTTGCCTTCGGGCGAACATCGAATGTATTTGTGCTTGATTTGATTTGCGTTTCACTCCTTATAACGATTATCATTCGTGCTATGTAGTACAAACAAAAGTTCACTGGTCGGCTTTGGTGAAACCTGAAAACCAATTCTAACCTTCTCCATGTTTTACATCACCATATTCTGTTTCCCTTCTTTCAGTGTCCAATTATCATACTCACCTTGCTGACTCACTTCGCTTGCCATTTCATGACTTCCATGCAATTCCACGGCCACCGATCCCTTCATCCCTAGCTCCCACCGTCTCCTCCTCGTGTCTAGTCCTGATTTACACCTCCAAACTTTTCCCTCCGCCCCCACACGCCCCCCGCAGCAACACCACCCGACCGCCCACGCCCCGCCCCTCCCCGCCCCGGACCTCTCGAGCGGGCCTGGCGCGGACTGCGGCGCCCTCTGTCATCGGCCGGAGCTTAGCCATGTTAATTAAGGGCGCGTGGCGGCGCGGGATCAGCCGCGGCCTTCTCGCCCAGCCCCGTGCCGCGCCGCACCGCGCCGCGCCGCTCCGAGCCGCTCTCGTGTTAATTGGAAACAGAGAATAATAATTTCGCGCGGAGGGGCTGCGGTGGCGGCGGTGGCGGCGGCGGCGGCGGCGGCGGCGACGGAGCGGGGTGGGGCGGGGCGGCCGCGCAGGCGGAATAGAGCGGAGCGGGTGGGGGTGGGGGTCTCGGCTTCTCACGACTCTCGCTCGCACGCCCCGCCCCCGCCCCCCGCCCCCCGCCCCGCGCAGAGCAGCGCGGCGCGGCGGGCTCTCGACCTCAATATCTTGGCAATGCAATGCAACGGGGCGCCATGACCAGAAGACATATTGATCTGACAGTTCTATTTAGCATCTCGGGGACGGCTGATTTCCGACGGTGATGAATTTGTCTCCTATCTTCCGAGCGCCGCGCTGCGCCGCGCCCCGCCCTCGCCCGACGGCAGGGGCGCGCGGCCTCAAAGGGAAGGAGGCGGGGGCGATGGCGGGGGCGGGGAAAGGGGAGGGGTTGTGATGGGGGCGGAATACCGCGAGCGGTTGCGGTAGCGAGAGCTGTGATTGTGACGACGGATGGAATTGAACACGTACTTGCAAGCGTGGCGGTGGGCTGCAATGGTAATGTCAGAGGTCGCGTAGACACGGGGTGCCCAGGTAGAGACTCGCCTAACACCACGCGAATAACGCATTGTGTCTGAACAATACCAATGATTTAAAAAAATATTAGAATATATGTGTGCGTGAACTTTTTACAATAGATCACATGCAATAATAAAAAAAATCTGGAACCATTGTGAATTCACAAAAATGTCATTTCATATTACATTATTAAATATTGAAGAAAATATATTTTGAATGTTAATTTCCATCAAAACCATTTATCGTCCGGTATTAAATACCACCGTTAAAATTTATCTCATTCTCACCAGCGATGTCATATGTTAAAACATAGATGAAGAAGGCGGTGTAATGTCACATTAAAGATGAAGTAATGTTGGGAAGTTATTAGAAAGTTATCTTCAAAAGAAATGAAGATTGCACCGAAGAAAACGATGTCGATTGTTTTGGCGTTTTCCAAAATCGTAAACGATCAACAAAGTTGATTACACTGAATCGACAAAGTGAAATTGTTCATAAAGAAAGAATGTCCCTGACGGTACTGAATTGAAAAATACAGCAATTTAAGTACTGACGCGCCATTTTTAAAAATATTAACAGCCACGAGAGTCCGGAGACTTCGGGATTTGTCATCAGTCTCGCTCAATTTCAAAAACAGTGAAATGATGCTGCTACTGATGCTACTCCTACAACAATAATATAGGTCAACCCATGCGAATACGTCGCACAAAAGGAAGAACTGTAGAAAAGTTACAACTGATAAGTTCTACATAAGCACTATACGTAAAGACGAAAACCACAAAAATATTGTTGCATATCAGTTTCATTCTCCAGCGGAAATGAAATTAGAGAGGTTTATAAATTCTGGAACAAACAATCACTATTCCGTGTGAACAAAGAGCTATGCAGGTCTCTGAAAATGTAATTAAAATTTATCTTTACCAAGATCTGTACATGTACGCTGTAGTGGATTATTGTAGGATAAAATAATGTATCACAATGAAATAAAATAATGTATCAGCTAAGAAAGTAATGAATCTCTTATATTTGTTTTAACTGAAACTTTTTTTGTAAAGGGACACATGTAGCAAACAATTGCTGTAAATTACGTTTATATACACTCACTAACCTTTGCATTTAAAAACAGTCAATCATAGAAGTTAAAAAAAACACGCTACATTCCCTTCGCTGACTATACCCTCATGATTCAAGAATCTCTTTTTATTGTGTTGCAGTTGGTCTTGAAAATGGCATAATAGATGAATGTCGACAGATACGCAATCGTTCCGTTACATTTAATGTATTAAAAAAATTTTGTCTTTTAACTAGAAAACAAGTTAATAAATGCAAGTGACAATACGTCTAGGACCTACTACTTTTTATTAAAACACAAAATTTGGTTTAGTAGAAAGCTCAAACTTCTTTCCAAGCGAAAAGCCTTAGTATTTTAAATATAGATGAAATAATAATAATAAAATAATAATAATAATAATAATAATAATAATAATTATTATTATTATTATGCAGTAAAGCCTCCTTAACACGAATTCCAAGGGTCCGACATAATCGGAGTTCGTATTATAAAAGTTCGTGTTATCCGAGTATTATAAATGTCCGTAACCCCTTTCCGAGACCGAAGTTTTGTTCAAGTTACGGCGAAACTCGTGTTAAGCGAGCTGCTGCTAACGAGGGGTTACTGTAATAAAAATGTCGTGCATATAAGAATGATCCGAGAAACGAGGTTTTGCGTATAGGAAACAAACTTCACTAAGATTTTTAGTATCTAATATTAATCGGGCATTTCGCAGATAAATGGTTTAATTGACAGATGGTGGCTGATGATGTGATTTGAATGATGTGAGCGTCATGGTCATGTTGCGAGCCCGCCTCGTCTACGCACATTCCACAAGGATCGACTGAGGTTTCAACCCGGGTATCCACACTTGATGGAAGAGCGCGCAGACCCTTTATACACGGTGTCAGGAATAAATGTAACTAACCTCTACGGCAAGAGCGCGCAGCCCCTTTACACACGGTGTCAGGAATAAATGTAACTAAATTCTACGGCATTTAGTCGCGTCGACCACTTATTCTGAGACATCCTGTAGAGGCTAGTGGCATCGGTGAGAAATCGCGAGCTGGCGGGATCCCTGCGGGGCGGTGAATGTCTCCGCCCGAGCGATGCAACCGCATTCGCACATTGTGGGGGTAGTTCCCCTCCCCTATCATTCTCTCTCCTCCTCCCTCTCTCCGTCGCCCTCGCCCGGGGGCTCCCTCCCACGCGCCCCCGCGGGCGACGTGACCTCAGGCTCAGCCCCGGATGAAACGCCCCCTGAAACGCAGTCTGCCACAAAGAAGCGTTCAAGGGCTTCCTTTCCAGCCCGCGGGATCAATGGTGGAATCAAGATCAGAAGAACCGACGAGGGGGCACGCAAGCTGATTCGCGATTTGTCGCACCTATGAGCAAAATCGATCGACGCAAGTGGCATTGTTCCATTGTTGGTTTCTGCTCATTGTACAATATCTCGCTGAATTAATTCCAAACGGTACATACTAGCTGCACCTACACAAATAATAAACGTAACTTGAAACTTTGTGCAGGAGTCTATAAATTTAATAAACTCGGTGATAATGAAAATAAAATTTTGATAACGAAATTCTGCGCGTTTAAATTTGTAAAATATATGGAAGAAAACAAACTACGTAAAAACACCGTAAATGAAAACAAAAATTTATATTTTTATCAGGAACGGCATGACTTTTTACATAAGTATTAAAAACGTTTACTTTCGTTAAAAAAATAATTACAAAATTCATGTATGCAAATATAATAAAGAGAATGTTTGCTCATTTGATGCAACTCAATTTGTCTCGCCTCATCTTATCGGCACCTACTGCTGATCGTTGCAAACAAATCACATCATTTGTTAGAGCGACAGAGAATCGTTGAAATTTCGCTAATGGATTTGTGGTGTCGTTGAATTCTGGGAAGCACGAGGAAGCGCGCGCTCATTTACAGACGCCGCCGCGCCGCTGCCGCCGCCTCCTCCCCCTCCTTCTCCTCCTCCGCCTCCTTCTCCTCCTCCACCTCCTCTGCCTCCACCTACGCCGCCTCCACTTACCCCGCCTCCACCTACCCCGCCTCCACCTCCTCCGCCTCCTCCGCCTCCTCCACCTCCTCCGCCTCCTCCGCCTCCTCCGCCTCCTCCTCCACCTCCTCCACCTCCTTCGCGTCCTCCTCCGGCTTCTCCGCCTCCTCCTCCACCTCCTCCACCTCCTCCACCTCCTTCGCGTCCTCCTCCGGCTTCTCCGCCTCCTCCTCCACCTCCTCCACCTCCTTCGCGTCCTCCTCCGCTTCTCCGCCTCCTCCTCCACCTCCTCCACCTCCTTCGCGTCCTCCTCCGGCTTCTCCGCCTCCTCCTCCACCTCCTCCACCTCCTTCGCATCCTCCTCCGGCTTCTCCGTCTCCTCCTCCACCTCCTTCGCGTCCTCCTCCGGCTTCTCCGCCTCCCCCTCCACCTCCTCCACCTCCTTCGCGTCCTCCTCGGCTTCTCCGTCGCCTCCTCCGGCTTCTCCGCCTCCTCGTCCGCCAAACTTTGTCCCCTCTGCCACTGTGGACCGCCCCGCTCCATCTACTTACGGCGCTTCGTCGCTCGCCTGTTCGCTATTCGAGTTAATCAATACACGTAAATTCCACGGGAAGAGCTTAAGGCTTAATGCACCGAAAAATACTTATAGGAAAAATCAATAGATCGCAGCACTATCACACGGAATTTACTAGATCGATAACGTCTGAACAAATTGTCCGATTTTCGATCTGTAAACGGCATTGGACTCCTTTTTAAAATAGAATTCACGCTACGATGCCGTTTTTTCAAAAAATATTTCAAAAAAAATTTAAAATGATTTCTCATAGTTCCGAGAAGAAATTAAAAAATGTGGGCTTATAGCGCGATGACGACGTGCTTCCTGAATCCAACGCCGTGTCAATCATGCAAATCGGATGAATAGGAGCGGCGTAAAGTGAAATTTCGGAAAAAGTACCTGATCCCCCCAGTTGCGTCACCCGAACCTCGACGCGGCCGAACGGCCAAACCCGGCGGCCTGCGGCTCGGGAGGAGGCATTGCTCTCAGGCAGGCTAGCCGGGCAGTCGCTTTGGTTTCGTCCCTTTCAATCTCAATATATTTTTCTCCACTTTTCAAACTAGTGATGCTGAAACACAACCAAACGGTCTCATATCATCTGTAATAGTCGTATAAAACTGTATATCTTGTTCGCATATTTCCGTCTTCATACCATCAAAAAGTTATTTGTGGCACTGCTCAAAATATCAATTCCGATTTGGAAACTGATTTCAAAAAGAAAATTGAACTAATTGTGTAGATACCACCAATATTCCATGTCCTAACATCTTATTTTACATACATTTTACTTCTAAGATCTTCCGTTATCATTCCACTACCAGAAAGAATGAGCCGAAATTACGCACGAGCTCTTTTTTTCTGCGACTCGATTTTTGATCTCAAAACGGCGTTTGTCTCCTTGATAGACTTCACCTGATGAATCTGTTTTCCCAAGTAAAATTTTAAAACTGTTTTCGTACGTTCGGACAAAATTGAAGAAGTGGTAAAATAGCGCGCAGGCGAGAATCCTGAATCCAACACTGTAACAAACATTAAAATCTAATATTAAGAATCGTGACATGTCCCAGCTTACTTAGTAAGTTATGTTGATATAAAATGATTCTGTTATATTTGTATAAACTTGATGATTGGAATAAGTAATTCCCGGCGCGTCATTTTGATACAAACTACGTAAATGATAATATAAAAGGATGTAGTGTAAATCATTGTATTGTGACATATATATGTATTTTTTAATGCATTAAATTGTCATGAAAGCAATACAACTTTAACCCTTACACAGGAACACCACACTAGAAGAGGAATATTCGAAATATTTTTTGAAAAAACGGCATCGTAGCGTGAATTCTATTTTAAAAAGAAGTCCAAAGCCGTTTACAGATCGAAAATCGGACAATTTGTTCAGACGTTATCGGTCTAGTAAATTTTGCTTATTTTGGTGCTGCCACGTGGTGGCGGCAAATGGAACTAGTGTCGGTACATTTAGCCTTAATTTCCGTGATTGATTGATTGATTGATTGATTACTGATTTTGGGCGCGTCAACTGCTAACGTCATTAGTCCCGTAAGTGTGTGAATGTTTCTTCCTCGAGAAGTGGCCCACCTTCCATGATGGATGGTAAGATCCGGCGCGGACCTACACATCGGCTAGAGGAGATTTTCCCCAACTAGGCATCTCCCACTAGCGTGGCACCGCCCCAGCAGGGAAAGCTCTAAGCTCCCGACCGGTCGCCTGGCAAGTTTGGTAGTGTAGTGCATGTGAGTGCAAGTGTGTGTGAGTTAGGGATGAGAAAAGGGCAAGGAAGGGGTAGAAAAGATCGCGCGGTGCGTGGCCCGTTTTTAAGGTACTGTTCTGGCATTTGCTGGGTGTTAATCGAAAATACCATGGTAAACTACCGATCAGACCAGCCGGTCGCTAGAATTTTCCTCCAGAGAGCGACTGAGTTCGACCTAACGATGTAGTTAGTGTCGAAAATCCTGCTACCGTCGGGATTGGAACCCTAGGACCTCCTAGTCAGAGGCACTCTAGTGACATGAGTTGATGCCCTAAGTTACCTAAGCTGGTACCCGCTATTGACTGCCCGATATTAAAATTGCGTTTCTTAACATGCGCAATAGTTGAATTGAGTGACATTGCATCGTGGGAGCGGAAGTGACTAAGTAAGTACGAGCGGCAAGAATATATGAACAATTCAATATCCTGAACTCAGGATGATGTGTTCTTTTGACAGGTTTCCTAATGCTTGTTATTGTTGCGAATCGGGGGACTAAGAGAAGAGCACACACACACAACAAGTTCTGTTTTTGAGAAGTCATTATTTGCAGTTATTGGAAACTATCTTTTGAAACACACAAACTACATCATATTACATAAATTATCATAAAGAGCCGTTTTTTGACAGAAAAACTTGTTTTGTACTAAATGTGTTCGAATGTACTACATTTGTTTCTCAAATATTTAATGCACTTAGAATACACGTTTGTGGGCACTTGATATCGAAAAAATTGTTTTCGGCAAAACATCTCTCCGTCCATCTGTCTTCCTGCAGGTGAACTACGCTAGCCATTAAACCGTACACGATTTATTAATACATCCCCATAATAGAGGTGATATCACGGACCCTCGAATTTGAAACGGATATGTAATTTTTTATGGGGATGGTTCTTTAAATGAAGCCCCAATGGCATTTTCGAAGCAACTGTTGCCAAAGTAGTGTCTCTCACTGAGTAATCCTAAGGTTCGAGTCCCGACAGCGGCGGATTTTTCGACGACATACGTAGCTCATTCAATAATTAAGTTTCCCTATTTATTCTCTGCAAACCACATGGTTTTAACTTAAGTCGGTATTGTAGAAACTTTCATTCATGCTTGACATTCAATAGCACACGACTCCTTCACGTTCGCCTATACGGTGCGAACTGCCACGCAGCTATCACTTGAAAGCGTGTCCATTTGTAAACTCCGTTCTCTTATTAGCTTTTTCTCGGTGAAAAATAATACGACTATTAATGTCCATCATTAGTATTGTGCGTATTAGTTATTGTGTGCGTTTATGGTGAAGTATGCATGAGCATTGAAATGGTTCGCCGGTGGCGTGCATGTTTCCTGAGATGACGGCAAAATGTGCAAGATTATAAGTGCAGTAGCAGGCCCATTACCGATTCAAACAATGCGGCCACTGTTGCAGTTCGGAATATGGTGAAACAAAGATCAACGCGTCAGTATTGATGACAAAATGATTCGACTGCCTCCTGGCATGGTAACTGGACGCTCCTCTATTGGAACGATCCTGTCAGATGTCTTGCATTCCTGAAAAGTCTGTGCGAGGTGAGTCCCACGTTTGCTTACTGATGGTCATAAGCAACAACGCATCGTGTGGGTCCAAGATTTCCCGCACATGAATCAAAGAGATTGTGATCAACTGTTTTCCCGCATTGTCACAGGAGGTGGAAGCTGGGTGCATCATTGAACTCCAGAAACAAAACGACAAATCATGGTATGGAAGAAACGGGCTCCAGAAAAGTCCAAGACTTCACCATCTACGGGCCAAGTTATTGCTGCAGTGTTTTGCGACTGTAAGGGTGTTTTACTGTTTGGCAACCTGCTCCAAAGCACTACAGTTCCAACTGAGAGGTATTGCATGGTCCTGACGAATCTCAGAGCTGCAATCAAACGAAAACT
Source organism: Teleogryllus occipitalis (assembly GCA_011170035.1). Lineage (NCBI taxonomy): Eukaryota > Metazoa > Arthropoda > Insecta > Orthoptera > Gryllidae > Teleogryllus > Teleogryllus occipitalis. The sequence goes on along the minus strand of BLKR01000690.1, from coordinate 391,692 downwards.
CCTGGACTAATGAAAGGAAAGATATGCTCTTTTATGATAATGCGTGCCCCCACGCAGGTCGAAGGACACAGGATTTGCTGCAGAACTTTAAATGGGACCTTTCCCCCATCCCCCTTATTCTCCGGATCTTGCCCCCAGTGACTTCCATCTCTTTCCACAACTCAAGTTGCAACTCTGAGGCAAGTGGTTTGCTACTGATGAAGAGGAGGTGAACCACTGGCTACGGTGACAGGGGTGTAACGAAGGTATAAAAATACTGCTGCCAAGGTACCAAAAGTGTTTGTACAAAAATGGTAACTATGTGGAGAAGTAGTGTACGAGTTGTAGAGTGAAATTAAAAGTGTCACAAGTGCAAATAACCCGCTTGTATGTTTTTTTATAAAACAGGGAAATAATTATTGAATGACCCACGTAGTTGGCGATATAGCTAAGTCGAATTGAGCCACTGTTTGGAGGAAAATTCCATTGGTCGGCTGATCTAATCGGTAGGTTTCTCAAATCATTAACAAGTGAATGCCGGAGCAGTATCTTCTCATTTTATTGAATTTTCCTTGACCTTCTGAGTATCTAAAGAAATCATAGTCACATCCTAAGAGCCTGGAGGCTGCATAGTTTTATTTCGAATTCAATTGGGTATTAGTAACATAGATTGCACACTTTGACTCAGAAGACATACCATGAATCGAGTACAGTGGAATTTGGGGTTCAACGCCCTGCCCCTTGCCTTCTGTCGTGCGGGCGGCGGACAGCGAGCGGGCGCGTCCCTTGGGGTCCTCCGGGAGCTCCCACTTGCAAGGGCCGCCGCGCCGGCCAGGCTGATAGTACACGCCACGACTGTGTCAACCACTTGTTGCGAGAAGCGGCGGAGGCTCCGACATGGAAACGCCATCAAAGCGCGGGGGCGCCCGGGAAAAGTCGGACCCGCCGCCTCCCTGCCTCCGCACGCCCCGCCTCCGCCCACGCCGTAACCGCCTCCCACGCAGGCACCGCTCTACTCCGCCCGCGACCCGCCCTTGCCTTCGCCAGTGTCCTCGCCCCGCCCCGCCCCTGCCCCTCCCTGACCCGCTCCGCCCTGCCACACTGTGACCCGCCTCCCTCGCCACGCCCGGCCCCACCCCGCCCCACCCCGCTCCACCCTACCCGCCCAGCTCCAACCCGCCCCGCCCCGTCCCGCCCCGCCCCGCCCTGCTCCACCCTACCCTGCCCCGCCCCGCCCCGCCCCACCATTGTCATGCCCCGCCATTGGCTACTCCCCGTCACCATTCCCACCCCGCCCACGTCTCGACTCCCGCCCCGGTGGCCGCCTACGTCCCTCCCTCCTCCGCAGACCGCGCTCCGCCCCCGAGGCTGTCGTCAGCGCCAACCGCCCCCACCTCACCACTACTCCCCCCCCCCCGTGTCCCATCCTCCGTCACAGGGGCTCTTCGGCAACCAGAAGAGGCGTTGAGCCGTCGCTTAGCCGCTGCGCTGCGACTTCCGCGACAAGGAAAGATCGCGTCGAGCGCTCGCGGGCGTGAACGCGCTGTTTGTTCTGCCTAGCCTTCAGCCCTTACGGTGATCTGGCGCTTTAGCGCCCCTTCAGCGGCCGCTCCCCGGAGCTTTCTATGAGAGGAATGTGCTGCCCATTTTTCCCCTCTTCGAACGCCCTGTTGGCTATAATTCATTTTAACTTCATTTTTTCTTGTATACTAAAAATATATAATGTTATCTGTCAAATTAAAATTTGCCACAGGTTTATTAATCAGAATGCACGTTTTGAAAATCGATTGCCGACCAACAAACGACTGTCTCTCGTAAACACTATCGTCTAAATAATTCAGACGAATTTCTCAAAAATTGATATTGATCTAAAGGAATTCGAGGTCCTGCAAGTTTGAAACGGATATTTTTATTTTTAGGGGTATGTCAAATGAAACATTAACAACATTTTCAAAATTTTCTTAAAAATTGCTCCATTTTTTATTGAAGTTTTGTTTCTGGAATAATGTGCAAATCACTTAAAAAATGGCTCAGGTCTCATTTTCGTAAAAACATATGAATTTCGACAAAGCTGGTCAATTTATTTTCTTTATTTTTTTCTTTAATGTAGCAAAGAACGGTGAAGAAAGTGGTGCTCCTCCAATTTCCTGGAAATTGCAAAAAAAAACAAAAAACATGACAAATATATAAATTCGTGATATACTACATCTTTAAAGATCAGTACACTTTTAGGAAAAAAAGAAGTTCGTAACTTTTGCTTGGAAACGGCTCCAATTTTTTCTTTAAAGTTTTTCCTGGGATATAGTCGTAGCCGTAATAGACTCACAAGTATCGTTTTGGCGGACAGTCAATATTTTCGAAAATTGTAATGTAGTGATGCCGCTTCTCTGCCAGATAGCAATCTGGTGGCACAATCCACTACCTGTCCAATGAGAAGGGAATGGGAGGCGCGACGTGGCCTCCCCTTGGAGGAAGTCATGGACGTCCAAAACACCTCACCCGCCCCGGCACTTTCATTTCGAGAGTGATGTGTAAGTAGGTTACGGGACACCCTAATTTATCAGGACATCCCCTGAGTTTGGACTCTGTTGTGACTGTCCTGGTTGTTTTAAAAAGTCCTGATTAAAAAAATGCATCACTTATTTACTGTTTAATTTAATTTTAATATTTTTAAATATAAAAAATAAAACAAATAAATTGCGTTGAAGAAAAACGTGATAGCGAAACTAAATGTTTCTAACTATAAGAACAAGTACGCGGAATACTGAAGCAGAGATAGGAAGAATCCTTAATAATGTACCGTAAAGTGCAGTATTAACATATCAATTAATTTCTTCTTTCTTCTGCAGTAGTACAATAACTTTGTGTCCCTGTGTCATTATAAAAAAATGTTTTGACTTTTTGTGTTATGTCTTGATTTTTCGATCCAATGATTTTTTCATCTAGGACTCTTGTAACCCCACGTATAAGCTCTTATTCCGGCGACAGTAACCCGTGAGCTCTATCTTGGGGCTTGTAGACGGTGACCAGCAATGCACGACTCCTCTGACAACGAACTGGGAGGGTATAGGTGACTAGTGTACGCACCACCGCGCACCACTCTTGCACCCGCAAGAGAATACATGAGAAAGTTTGCACTGTTTCAGCACCACTAGTTTCGTATTGCTTTACTGTCATTATCGATTTAATGCAATCATAAAAATGAAAAACTTGTTTGAAAGACGTGCGTCCATTCCGGGTTTAACAGTCTGCCCTCCGTTAAGAACAGTTAAAACACGAATTATAGCTAAAGAGGGCAGATGTGTGCACTTATTCTAAGAAATAACTTTTACACAATAAATGTAACTACTTTCCATTGTCACTATCCTCTCATCATACAGAAGAGCAATTAAGTCGCAAATATATTCCGCACAGTAAATATTCCCCATGTTTTATTATGTAACAAATACATTTTAAAAATGGACATAGCAACTAAGAGTAAACCAGAAGACTCGGGTTCGATTGCCGGTCGGGGGTGACAATTTTTGAACATGTTGAATCATAACCATATTGTACACCTCATCACGGTACGATAATAACTTCCACACAAAAACGAATTCCATCGTGATAACGTGTGAGCGAAACAGTTGGCTTTTCTTTTCCGCCGTAAAGGACTCTGCCGCGAGCGCCGAGAGGAAGCAAAGGGTCTCGCCCCCCCTCACCCCTCTCTGAGGCTGCGCGCGGGCGCTGCTGGCGGCGACAGCTCCAAGCGGCACCCCCTCCCCCGCCCTCTTGATGCGGGCGGGCGGGCGTCGGCGTCGGCGTGGGTTGAAAGGGGCGCCAGATAACCTTGACCAAACAGTAATCAATTGTGCGCGCGCTGGCGAAGCTGCCCGGAGAAGGCGCGGGGCGTGAGGGGCAGGGTGGGGCGGGGCGGGGTGCTCCCAATAAGCCTCGCGGCCTTTGTTCGCGGGGGAAGACCCTCCCCTCCCCTCCCCTCCGCCCCTCCCCGTCGCGGTAGTCTCGCGCCCACACAGCAGCACCCTACGGCCGCAGTCGCAACCACGCCCACACTAGTTCGTTTTACTTCACACTCTGTCTTATTTTTATTACCTTATCACTAGAGGCCAGGCTTATAGGGGCAAACATGTGCTAATTTAAGTGCTAAAATAGGTACCAAAAATATTAAAAATAGGTGCGGGTTTAGGTGCGGAAAAGTTAAAGCGTGTTTGAGTACACGCATATATTACATGATTTTATATCAAAACATAACAAATCTACATGAAATGTTGACGGAAAATAGTTAAGTTACATACAAACTACATTTTTTAAACCGGTTCACATCGTCAATGATACCTTTTCTTGTGCAGTTGTGTGTGTGTGTGTGTGTGTGTGTGTGTGTGTGTATGTTAATGAAATCGAAATTTAAACGCTTATCTGTCAGCAAGTTTGTATATGCAGGAAAATATCTTTCCACGTCCTCTGACATTAATTAGTTAATTTCTTATTATTCCTGGCTCTACCCTATTTTGGAGCAAAGTGTAGCGAAAAAAAGTGCATGATTTGCACAATTATTTTTTGGTTTAACTTTAAACAGTATATGTTCATGTAATGTGCATTTCTCCATAAGTTGTGTTGATGTGGTTGCTGTCTAATGATTGCCTCTTGAAACTTAGTCACAGACTCATACCCCACCTCATTAGCCTGAGTAGTCATACATTTTAGAACATAGGCTCGAATGCTACCGACCGTTATCTGACTCTCAAGTCTGCCGCTGAAGACCTACTATAATTCTATCCGTGACTTGGGTCTTTCCTTCGTTGCAGCGAGGATTCGCCTCAGTGCGAGGAGAGGAATAAGAGGTCGGATTACGACGGAAATTGTCGAAGAATTTAATTTTCCGAGCATTAACCCAGGACACTTTTACCTTTCACAAGCGTGACAGTGCACCCTGAGGATTTTCCATCATTCCAAAATTCACTACCCTCAATGTGTATCACTGGGGCCGATTATTCATTGAATCTCACCACTCATGTGTCATTTAATTAATGTGTTAATTACCTCGTACGTGTATAACTTCTTTTATTGCTACTTTGCATCTATCGTATTCTTAACTCCGCCTCTCTGAGACTCATAAAAGCACTGATATGACATTAACACGAACTTACATTCTATCTATATGGAAAACTTTGTTTTTATCCAACTTTGTAAGCCAATCTCATTTTTATTTCTTCTGGTGTTATTTTCTTGGCATGGTGTATATTTTATTATTTCAGATGATATCCCGCGTCTATTTTTGCTTGCTTACTTTTCCATTTCTTGCATTTAATACATAAGAAACGTACTTGCTGGTGCATCGAACGAGTCCATGTTATCGTTTTTTTCAATTTCTTTATTTCTTGCTTTTGAATTTTCTTTCAGAGTTTAATTGAATCTGAACGTATCACTGTTTAATTGAATTAGCATTCACGTGAAAACCTTTCATGCATTTTGAAATTTCAGAGCAAGAAAGTTGATTACCGATTTTGTTGTCAACAGTATAATAGCTGTATTCTTCCACGTGAACAGTTTGCTTCCACCCTTACGGTTTCCATTATCAGGGAAATCATCGAGTCTTTCCCATCCGTCTGTCCCCTCCTCCCTGCCCCTCGTTGCCGCCGACCGCAGCCAGGCCTTCACCTCCCCACCGCTCGCCTCCACCCCTCCTTCCAACTCCTCTCCATGAGCCCTCTGGGGAGGGGGGGCGTTTCCCGCGCCTTTCTCCTCCTCCTCCTCCTCCTCCTCCTCCCATACGACCGACCGAATTAGCTCAATGCCAGCATTGCCGCTGCCGTGTCTCTGACCGGGAGGTCCTAGGGTTTGAGGCCCGACAGTGGCGGATTTTCGACACGAGCTATGCAGTTAGAAGAAAATACAACTGACTACAGTCGAATTCTAGCGGGCGACTGCTCTGATCGGTATTTTCCGTACTTTCCCTCCTATCACTAGCAGGCGAATCCCGGAGCAGTATCGCAACAAATGGGCCACGGACCGCGTGCGATTTTTCCTTCCTATTCCTTGTCCGATCATCCCTTACACACACTTACTCTTACATGCACTACATGACCACACGTGTTCAGTGCATTGTACGTGTCACCACACTGAGGCGTTGCTCTGCTAGGAGATCAACGCCCCCTTGAGAAAGAAATCCCTTGCAATTCGACGTGTAGGTCGGCGCCGGATCTTACCCTCCAGCTTTTTTGGGGGGGGACGCAGCCACCTCTGAGGATAAAGAGTTCACTTCGTTAACGGGACTAATGACCTTAGCGCAGCAGACCACCACCGTTCGCGCCCTCCTCTCCTTCCATTTTCTCCGCCTGCCCTCTGCCCTCGGGGGATCTCGCTTCCCGCGCCTTCCTCCGCGCCACCAATATGTGTGTAGCCTATTTGTATGTAGGAGGCAGAGGCGGGATGCGTTCGCTCCCTCAATATTGTGTACATTTTAATTAGAAACTCGACGCGGGCGCGAATAATCCCCTCGCAGCCGCGCGGCGCGACCCGACCCCGGCCCCGGCCCCGGCCCCGGCCCCGGCCCCGGCCCCGGCCCGCCCCCTCCGGCGCCCGCTCGCCCGCGACAAATAGCGGATTATTACGAGGCGGGCGACGCGCGAAGGGCGCCGCGCCATCGCCCAGACGTTATTAACTTCGCACAATTTTGCATACAATCGCCCGCCCCGCCCCCCGCCTCGCGTACCTCCCACATCCCCTGCCCCCCGCCCCTACTCTCCCGTCCCAGCACCCTCGCCACCCGCCCCGCACACCGCGCCTCGCGCCGTCCGCCCCGCGCCCCGCCCCACGTCCCCCGCCTCGCGCCCCCCCAGCCCCGCCCCATGCCCCACGCCTCGCACCGTGGGCGGCCGAGTTGTTATGGAGACAAGCGACCTGATTACCCGAGCGCGCCAGACGCTGAAACGTGTGCAAAGCCCCCTGGGTGTGCGGGAGTATGTGTTGAGTGGTACTTCAGAATTATTAGTTCCCTAATGGATACAAGAACGGTCATACCATATATACGTCGCAGTTTATATAATGTATTGTTTATAGATACACAATGTAAAGGGTTTATATTACAAGCCAATACATATATTTAAAACACTATTTTTTTAAAAAAAGAAGAAGTTTCCACTTTCTACTCAAACACATTTTATAATTTCTTTCTTTCAAAGAAAGGTAGTGGGTCCTAGATGTGTAATCACTTGCTCTTTTCAATTGGTTTTACAGTGTGAACTACAAATATTAATGACTATTCCACTCATGAAATTGAGACTCATAGTGTTTCAGAATGCACACGATATTGACAAATCAGAGCAGTGATTCACAGAAGAATGATCAGTTTTTCTTATCAATTTTTCTTATCACCTCCTCAGCGCCCAACCATTAGCTACGATTCATCCATCTTAGGAGTTAGTAAGGATCGATCCCTGTGTTTATTTACATTTATGCGGGTTTTTCCAGTGTTTTATTCAGTGTGTGAAATGGAGAAAAGATTTGGTGATGCAGCCGAACAAGAAATAAATGAAATTATTCAACACGCTACTACAGAGAACAGAGAAAAATAGAAAATACGATTGGAGACAATTTCAAAAATTGTGTAAGGAGCGATGCCACGTATTAGAAGATACAACAACATAAGAAATTGCGAACATTTTGATGGATTGGGCTGTCAATATTAAAAAATCGAAAGGACAATGCTACAAGGGGAATACATACTGAAAACAATATGGAATGTAACTGCAATACTGACCCAAGAAAGATAAATTTCGTGCTTTCGTTACGTGCATTTTCTATTTGTTCATATTTACACTGATGCCTCTGGGATGGCTCATGGGCAGCGTACAAGCGTCCCGTGCTATGGTCTCGGGTTCGATTCCCGGTCGAGGCAAAAATAGAGTTGTAACTTTCCTTTAAAATCGTCCCAGTTTCTGTAGCTGTGTGACGAAAAAAGCTCAAACAGGCGGATCTTGCCAGTTACGGTAAAGAGAATACGTGATGTTCGCCTCACGTCGCTCTTAGCCCCAAGCAACGGAATTTACTAGGCCTAGGCATGGGGGACACCGGCAGCTAGCCGGCGAACTTGGACTACCGACCCAATAACGCCAAATACATACATTTATACTGTATTAATCCTTACGTGTATAGTGTAACCTCCTTGAATTTAACATTGAAGACGGCCTCGCATAAGTAAACAGAGAAATTTGATTTATCCAATGGAATCAAAGTTGTTCAGCGAACAGTCAATATCTTTACAATGCTTAAAAAGAAAATGAGTACATAAAATGGTACAGGTCAACAAGTGTCACAAAAACAAAATGAGAAATAAAACACCTTGCTACTTCAATAAGCGAATACTTAATAAATGAAAATTGGGTTAGAGCATCCAAGACGTTATAAGGATGTATCGTAGGACATCGGACATCAATTCTACCTCGACATTCAAATCCGTCCCTTCGCTCGGTCTCTTGAACTGGACACTGATTCAACAGCATCACTCCACCTGCGGTTCCGTGGCCTCTTGGAACAAACGCGCGTCATGTTGGACCCCCTTCCTCCCTTGCCGGCTTTCGTTGCATTTGGCCGTCGCATCGCCGCACGGCACCCGCGCACGCCCCCCTCACGGTCCCCGCCCCGCCCCCCTCACGGCCCCGAGCCAGCCTCTTTCCAACCTCCTCGCCTTAATGGCACGGCAAACACGGCCCTTGTGAGCGGCTGCGGGCGGCGCCTTACCTGCTACAGTGGACACAAAACGACAACGCGACCGCCGCGCCGGTTCGGGCCCGCCTTCCCGCCCCGCTGGCTCTGGGTGCATATGTAACTCGATCTTCCGATGAAATATCAAGTCAGCTTGAAGAGTTTATGGAAGGCTCTCGGCCTGTCGGCGGCGGGTTGCTCGGCGTCTCCGCCTGCCTCGCCGCCCCCCTCCACCCCCTCTTCGCTTCCACGGAGGACGCGGCCTCTTGAAGGAGCTTCGACGAAGGTTGCATCGGACAAAACAAATGAAGGTGATCGGACGGCGAACGGCTGTTCAGCCCGCACGACAACCACAAGTGACGCAGGTATTCGGAAACAATGTACACAGTTGCCAACTGCTTCTCGCTGGGCAAATGTTTGCTTAACAAATTTCGCGTGACGAAGAAGATGTGTTAATTGCTATGCGGGCTTGAAAAGATTAAGCGTTTGTAATGTCAGAAGAGCACACTTACTGAAATAAGCCTCTTAGAAGGAACACGAATGAAGCTGTTAATGGCGAGTCATACAAGAAGTGACGCTGTGAATATTGAGTCACTTACAATATCCTAAATATATTCGAAACGCAGTTAATTCAATTGTATCGTTTCTTATTTTGACTATTCTTTCATTTGTGCGCCTACATATCGTCCTGCTCATATATTCGATTAATAGCCTTGGAAATATCAAATATTTTAATTTCACAAAATATGCGGTTGTTTCTTCACCCGTATGGTGTAATATTCGATGCATTACACAGCGAAATCCAATATTTGAAAGCAGCAATTACATTTTGATTAAATTTCAATATTCGATTAAGAATACGTACGAAAATAAAAAATTGAAATTGTTAAACTATACGGACTACTTCGAGATATGTGAAGTATAACACTGTCTTATCTTTTGACATGAACAATATTAGTGTGAATCAGAAGTAATTTAAGACAAACATTGATATACAGTGAACCAGAAATAAAAACTTCCTTGCGCCGGCAAAATGAAACGAAATCAAAACTTTGGTTTCAAAACAAACCCATACTACCATTCTTATGAATTTCACAGAACTCAGTAATTTGAGAATCTAAAACTGATTTTCTGAACTATTATTTATTTGAAACTCAGCTACCAAAACGTATTATTGCATTTAAGTGAATAACACCTCAAAAAGTAATCGTCACAATACCTACTATAAACATTGACATGTTACAGGTCACATTCAGAGCACATATTCACTCTGTATTTCTAAGGACAGAAGGGAAGGGCAGAAGTAAAAAGACGTTTTTCGTTAAATGGTAATGACAAAGTAGTAAATATCAGGAACTCAGCACAGTTTATTACGATTACCCATAATTTAAAGGCCATGCATGAAATTTGTAAATAATTTTACAAGAAAAGACATGAACTCTGAACTACAAGTGTCTGACAAATGAGAGTTGTATTTTAAATTAATCAGATTCTCCATGAAAATATTCATAATAACGTCTTAAATTATTGTTTTCAAAATGAATCTCTCTTCATAATGAGACCCGACTTCAAACTCCGGTACAGTGCGTAAAGAACATTAAAATATTGCAAATAATATATTTACTAGCAGAATTACTCTACTTAGACCCGTGCAATTAAATTGAACGGAATATAATATAAAAGGACCAATTCAATTTAACGTAGATTTTGCACATTTCTCATCATCTGCGCTAGGGAGGCATTCTCAGAAGAGCTAAGTTTCCGAAAATGTAATAATGAGCTCATTTTGAAGATTGTGGTCTAACGACAGAACTCCCCATTGCGAACATCGAAATTCGAGTTTGAGAGACAAAAATGCGTTTTCGAGTTCGCGCTGGAGAACTTTAAACCACCACTTTTAATTAAAAAAATAATGTTGATATAATATAAAAAAAACTACTCAAAATATATTATTTAATACTCACTCACAGTTGTGAGTTTGGTATATTTTATCATATTATTTTATTATATTAGATAATCCAAAGGTACATTTTACGAAACCGTGGTTCGGGAGGGAGGGAGGGAGGGAGGGCGGATGGGCGGAACGGAGCATCGGCGGGCAGGAGGGGAGGAAGCGGAGGGCGGGACTGATGGGCAGGAGAGAAAGGCAGGGCGGGTTCTTGGGTGGATTGGTTGGTTTGTTACGTGTGTGGGTTGGTTGGTTGGGTGGGTGGGTGAGTGGGCGTGTGTGTGTGGGTCGATGGGTGGGCAAGCGGGCGGGTGGGTGGGTGGGTGGGTGGGTGAGAGGGCGGGTGAGCGGGGGTGAGAGGGCGCGTGAGCGGGGGTGAGAGGGCGGGTGAGCGGGGGTGAGAGGGCGGGTGGAGCGGACGGGTGGGTGGGGCGGGTGGGTGAGCGGGCGGGTGAGCGGGTGGGGCGGGAGGAGGGCCAGGAGAGCACGCGCCGCGACGCCAGCGCAGGCAGCTTGCGAAACGGCGCTGAGCGGCGCGGCGCCCGCCTCGTGTTTGCCCACGAGCGGCCCCCGACGCGCCACGCCGCAGCCTCCGTGAATGGCCGCCCAAGCGGAGGGGCCGACGACGGCGGCGCGAGACACCCACACGGCGCATGCAAGGCGAGGGAGACGGCGGTTGCGTTGGACGAAGAGGAGGTGGCGACTATGGTAGGGGTTGGGGAGTAATAGATTGATACTTCGGAAGATGTCAACTGCTATTGTCATTACTCCCGTGAATATATTTTTCTCGATGGGTGGTGGTGGTATTCCACCACCACACGATGCTGAGATTCAACGCCAACGTACATGTCAGCTTGCAGGGGAATTTCCCCTCCAGGGATCTCTCGCAATGCAGCTACCCCCCCCATTCCGGGTCAAGCTCTGTGCTCCTGGCTGGTCTTCCGACAAGGTTGGTAGTGTAATGCATGTTAGTGTAAATGCGTGTACGTTGGTTGTTGGTTGTTGGTTGTTGGTTGTTGGTTAGTGATTAAGGGCACGTTAACTACTGAGGTCATTAGTCTCGAAAGTGTAGTGAATGTTTTTTATCTGGAGGTGGCGGTGATCTAACTCCGCTGAAGGCGAGGACCGTCGTTGGGTAGTGGGTTTTTCCCAACCAGGCATCTCTCACCAGCGGGGCACCGCTCCAGCCGGGACAAGCTCTACGCTCTAAATGCATGTCAGTGTGTACATAAGTAAGGGGTGAGGATAGGACAGAAATACGAAGGAAAGATCGCGCGCGGTCCGTGGCCCGTTTTTTAGGGTACTGCTCCGGCATTCGCCTGGTGTTGATCGGAGAAACCACGGAAAACTGCCTATCAGAGCGGCCGGCCGCAAGAATTCTCCTCCAGACGGCAGGTGAATTCGACCTTGGTAGCATGTAGCTTGTGTGGAACGTGCGCCACCGCAGGCCCTCCAGTCGAGTCGTTGCAAAGGCAGCTTCAGCTATCGCAGCCGAGTGCCGGAGCGCCTCCGAAGGCGAGGGAGGGGCGGGGCGAAGAGTTGAAAGAGTTGCGTGGGTGTGGTGGTGGGGGCGTCCGTCGCGCCGCGAGCGAAGCGGCGAGGTCGCCGTTAGAGGTAGGTGGGCGCGCACATCGAACCGAAAGACTTTCTTGTAAACACGCGAGCAGCGTCATGCGCCCATTGCGCGTGTGCAGCAGCCACGAGGTGACGAGGCGCTTTCAGTGCAGCGGACGGGGAGCGTCTCTCGCTTCGTTGGGAAATAACTCAGCTCGGACACGAATGCGTTTGCAATGGATCCACTGCGCCTTTAAACAAGATTTATTTTATTTATATTATTTTATTTTGTGAAGTAAAATATGTTTGTAAAGTCTTTGTGTTGCGTGCCTTGCGTAGTTTTGTTTTGTCTTTCGTTGTTAAGTGAGTGTGTTTTAATGTATAATGTTTGTTTGACGTATTTCGTGTTACTTCTTAGAAATCTTTAACCTTTCTTAAAAATCTTTATAAAGCAAAAGAAAATGATATTGGAATAATAACCGAAATATATAAAGAGGGGAAAATGAATTTGTCGTTGTTGATATCCTAATTGAAATGCATATTTACTAAAAATATTTTTAGGACTCACTATTGTTTTCGCGTGACTAAATGTTTCGTTTTTTAAAATGTCTAAACAAAATCTAAATAAACAATGTAGTATACACATTATGTGTACAAAGAATTATTATTTTTTGATGAATATATCTAGATGATATTGATAGCGAGGATGATAAATGACTGACTTGATACATAAATACATAAAAATGATACATAAATGACTGACTTAGGGATTGAGAGATTGATGTTAGGCTAAATAGAGTAATTCGTTATGGATACGATGTCAGCAATAGCAATGGTGCTGTAAGCAATTAATACAATTTCTTAGAACAGTTTTAGAATTGTATTTAATATTATCAACATTAGTACGAGTTTTAACAATGTTTTAAGGAGATTATGAAGAGCGGAAACCGATGACATAAAGATAACTCATGGACTTGGGGCACTTGTGGTGATAATAAAAATAGTTGGACCAAGAGTGAGCGAGAAGAGATAATTTGCAGGCAGGTTAACGGGGCTTGGTCAGAAGAATTTTACAACTAGTTCTTCTAGTAGTTTTACTAACTAATTCTTCTGACCAAGCCCCGTAAACCTGCCTGCAAATATTTCATGTATGGTCGTTAAGAACTCTTCATGAGAAGAGATAATATTACCATAACACGTTGAAATTAGATGTGCACTGGTAAACTTATCTCTTCTCGTTAGAATATCTTGGATATACTTAAGTTATTGATAAGTAATAATAGACAAATGGAGCTTATCGTTAGCTTTTATGAATTGGAACTTTCAAAGGTTTGAATTCCTTTCAATTAAAGGAATTCATTGGATTATTAATACACAACGAAGTACAAGGATTATTAGTATAGTGCGAGGAAAGAATATAACAAAGATGCGAAACTTTCCAATAACGAAAACTCAAAAAAGATATGAGCTTATACGTTTATACGCAATGGACATATGTTCATTGCTTCTACAGATCTGAGTTTTGAGTGTTACATCTCTACCAAAAATAGGCGATGCGGATCGGGGCGGCGTCAGGCAGGACAGAGAGCGACGAGCAGGTGAAGCATGATGATGTGGGCCGTAACCGGGCGTGAGGGGTTGTAGGGAGGTGGATTGGGAAGGGAGGGGCAGGGAGGGGCAGGGAGGGGCGAAACGGCGAGGGGCGATGGCCCGAGGCAGGACGAAGTGGGGCGGAACACGAGGGACGGGACCGGACGGCACGGGACGGAGAGGGACGGCACGGGGAAAAGCGGACGGCTGCGGCGGGACTCAGCTCATACGCGCGTCGCGTCGCGACTGGTCGCCGCCTGTCGGCCGATTTATTTGCATAGCGCAGCCGAAGGAGCGGCCTCTTCGCGAAGCGATTACAGTGTGCCGCTCTGTCGCGCAAGAAAACGGCCTCCTGACATCACTGTAGCGAACCGCCGCTCCGCACAGAGGGCTCTGTGTTCGCCTTCCGGGCGGTGGGCGGGGAAGAAGAACAACAGCACGGAAAGCGCAGGAAATGACGTTACACGTCGCGTGGTCCCAATGACAGAAGGCCGATTCAAGGAGGCTTTGGCGGCAACCTCGGCGACGAAAACACGTTCACATGGCACGAGTATTTTCGATATATGCAGGAAATATGTGAAACGTACTGTGAAAGGTAATACAAATCTAATACGTTGTAATATCTACATTTTGTAACTGGAAGAACTAAATTCGAATATAAATTGTTACTGAATATGCATGTTACTATGAACTTAGCAAAAATTATTACATACTTAAATAAACTTTTAAAGATTTACTAAACTAAAACACTCAACTCAATAAGTTGTAAGTAACTAAATCTATACGTTTTTTCGGTCATACTTAATTGAAAATACAAGTGAATGAATACATATTTGCAGAGATTGTTTACATCTCATTTTTCTAAATATTGTAAAATAAAAAAACAAGAGAAATTGAAGATTTGTTTCAATAAACCCAAATAACAGATATCTGTTTTCAAAAAAATGGTAACCAATTTATCATCAAATATGCATCTTATTAAAAACAACGTAAAATATTAATGGTGGGTTGTGTTATTTGGTTTCTTACTGATTACATCTCGGAGGTAAAATGAGGAAGTAAGTTGCAACACAATGGGTAACTTTATGACTAGGAGTTTGAAGGAATGCATAATTTGTAAAAGGAATTAAAAAGGAAAGACCCGTTAACAGTACGTAACATATCATTTTGTATCATTACAAAGATAAGTATTGGTATAGTCTAAATTCTACCTATGGAAGTACGTTTTTCAGTGATGTTGTCAATTTACATCTGTAGCCTTTGAATATATTTCATGGAAGTAATAGTGATAATTTAAAGTGATAAGAGATAAAAAGCTTGAGATAAATCATTTTTTAAAAACTTTATTAAGCTTTGTTCCATACTTGTATCTTTCGAGGATTTTAGGTTATAATATAATACAGAGCTTTCACGATACGGCTATCTTTATGTCTCGATTGATTTTCTTCATTGAAATTCAGTTTCTGACTAGTATGGAGTTAAGTAAGGAGGTACTAGGGGGTGGATGGAAGAAGAGAGAGTGAGTATGTGTTGTGTGTGTGTATGAGAGAGAGAGAGGGAGAGGGAGGGGGAGGGGGAGGGGAAGGGGAAGGGAGATAGAGTGCCTAGACGTTGAAGAGGTTTGAATTGGTCTATTGGGAATCTTTATTTAAGGCGGGATTTGTTGTTTCTATCTAAGTTAAAGATTTTAGAGTAGGAAGAGTTCGGTAAGTTTAAGAAATTGTCCAGATGCTTTTCCGTCTCCTTGAATTCTGATACAACTATTTTTCGTCGGATTTGTTGATTGTGGATGAACGCTGGTGCGTTTAGTGTTTACCCGAGATATTTATTTTGGGCTGTGCTTAATAGTAATAATAAACACATTCAATACTTAGTGCGCTCGTTTAAACTGTATCTCGTATAAAATTTTACAATTTGATACAAGGTCAGAAAAGAACTCCATCTTAATGTTCAAATCCGCTTCTGAAATATCGAATCCATCATGACAAAAATTCTTTAAAACAGTAATGGAGAATTTCATACAGACAACACTGTATTACTAACGTGAAATTAGTGTGTTGACTGTGAGGTCGCTTATCTGGACCGTGGATATTCCCTCTCCTAAATGCCAACAGGCAACGTGCTCATCAGCAATGTGTGGCGGGTTGCCTACAGAGTATCAGGGGAGTCGGGGATGGACGAGAGGCGCGTGAATGCACTAGAAGCCGCAGAGTGGGCCACATTGTTTCGACATCGCGGTCTGTGCCTCGTCACGTCATTCTAATGAGCTCGAGGGCAGACACACACGCAGAGTGAGTGCTCAGGTTCACACCTCTCTTCTATGAAACAGCATGTGGGTCAATGCTTTTTGTACCATTATAAGCTGAGTTGTCATTACAAAGCTGGAATGTTAATATATTTCGTTTCGTAAATAATGTGTACAATCTGTAAAACTTTATTTATTTTTTTAAATCCCAACAACAGTATTTTGTCTAGGTTCTCGGTGTGTGGGGGGGGGGGGGCTGGGGTGAGGGGGGGGGTGGCAAGTGCGAGTGCGCGAGAGTAGTATTTTGTACGTGCAAAAGCGCTTGGAAACAAACTCGAACAAATAACGACATATTACGCAAACCTTTCCCTTACTCATGCTTTTTCATATTTTTTTATTATCCTGAGTTATCCTCAACTTTCAAAAATTGTACTGTATTAAGTTGTTCAAATAGGTGGAGAAAGCGATCCGTCGACAGCGGTCTTGCAACATTGCTCAGCGTTCTTCCACGCCGTGTACAAGCATCTGTTAGCAGTTAAGAGAAGATACGTCGCGGTATAACAGCAACATTGATCCCGGATCAATAGTCAAAACCGTTCCTGGAGGCGTCCGCCAGGGCTTTAAAGCGCGTCCTTATGCACCGCCACAAACAAGTCGAAAGGCGGCGCCTCGCGACCGCAAACATGTCGCAAAGGCTATGCGCGGGCGGGGGCGGGGCCGGAGAGGACGGGGGGGGGGACGGTGGACGGGGCAGGGGGCGGGGTAGGGGGCGGTGTAGGGGGCGGGGAAGGGGGCGGGGAAGGGGGCGGGGAAGGGGGGGGGACGCGGGCGCGCGCCGACACACAGTGGCAGAGGCGCCCGTCCACGCGGACAATCAACACCCAACAAACCAACGTTTCACACCAGCGCTATCAGATAACCCACCATCGCCCGGGTATTTGTTTATCAAAATCGCCTATTACATGCTATAAATCTATCGTGCGCCAGGAAAGTCTCCCTGCCCCGTGTGGAATCAGAGGCTCTAATTAAAAATTGCATTTGTGTTTGTAGCAACCAGATCACTGGAAAACAAATGAAAGGAACATTTCCAACATTTTATGTTCGTAGTGAGTACACAATTTTCGTTTCCATTTGTTATAAGCTGCAGTTCGTGTTACCAACATAATTTCTGTTGCTAGCACTCTCACCAGCCACCGGTGCCACTTCAGAGAGACTTTCTTGGCGCACTTCTTAAATTTCACCTTCATAAATTATCTTAAAGATTACTGTTAGTGTCCTTAACAACTGTCCTTATGTTGTAAATTTCAATGCTCTGAAAGACATTAATTAACAGAGAGTAATTAATTAGAAAAGAAATGTTGTCCCTTAATCAATTCTTAATGATTTCAACAAAAAACTGACGTACAACTCGATTCTTTATTCTACTTTTTCCAAGTTATTCGATTTGACGAATACACTTGCAACCACACGCTTGTCACCTCGGACATATTTAGAGGTGCAAAAACGTTCGTCATAAATTAGTTGCATTTTGTAGAATATTTTATATGCTATACGATTATTATTAATAGCTGCGACAAATCACAATGTTCTGCAGTGAAATGAAACTCCTTAAGATCCTCGTCGCTTCTCACAAATGCGGCGTATGCGTTGGGACATGATTACAATGAGGGCGGCGCATGCCTTTCCAGTTACAAATCCCGCATGAAATGAGGACCCTTATGAACTCATCCATCACGTGTCTTGGAGTGAAATTTGACAACAGACTCCCATAGACAGTCTAACTTAGCTGACAGCCAGCATTAAGGGTCTTTGCAGCGACTCTGATCGTGAAGTTTCACAGTTTGAGTTTTAGGGTTCGAGCCCTGGTATTTTAGACATTGACTATATTCAAGAAGCTAGGTCGAATTCAGCTGCTGCCTGGAGGAGAAATCTAGCGGCAGGCTTCTCCGATCAGACGTTTTCCGAGTTTTTTCCTATCAAAACTGTGCGAATGTCAGAGTAGTATCCTAACAAATGGGCCACGAATCGTGCTTGATCTTTCCGTTCTTTTCCTTGTCCTGTCCTCTCCTCTTACACATGCACACTTACATGCACTGTGCTATAACACATGACGTTATACCAATCGGGGATTTAGAACTTTTCCTGTCTGGGACCGGATGCTGCTAGGAAGGGATACCTGGAGAGGGAAAGCCCTCGCATGCTGACGTGTATGTCGGCGAAGAGTCTCAAATTCTATTGGGGGAGGAACACCGCCATCTTCCGGGATAAAACAGTCACTACACTAACGGGACTTCAATCACAGCAGTTGACCAGAGCAATTCCGAAAATAGGTAATCTCGTAACCCGTCTTCCTTTTGTAGTACATCTCCAACTATTACAAGTTTAGCCTAACTCTACCAATTCTAATCCAGATCTAACTATCAAGTCTTTAATCTCGGAAGGCTAGAGATAATCTACACACCAGCTATCCTGTGTACTATCTTTATAAAATATTTGCTAGTATAAATATTCTACTTTCTAAACATATTTCTTTACTCAATTAAAAATTGATGGTTTTTATTCGGTTTGGTTGTCTATAAGTGGAGCGATGTACAGTATAAGGATAAGATACATTCAAAAAGATTATCTTTGGTTATTGACATAATTAGATTAAATCACATTAACATAACCACATACTAAGTATACCATAGAATAATCATCGCATAATCAAGTCATAATAAAATAAACTAGTGGTCTACAGCAAAAATGCTTCTCTACAAAACCACACACAATATGGTTTTCTAAAAAGTAGCACACTGTTCTAGAACCAAAAAAAAAAATACTCTCGTGTAATGCTGCAATAAATTAAATATTTTAACAGACACAGTCTTCACGAATACTTACTGGCGTACCACGTCAGCTGTGACGTAAGCGTGATGCACTGAGTGTGAGAATTCAATCGGTTGGCGCAGTGTGAGAACAGGCGGAATAATACAATCAAATATTTGCATTTTTCAGTTAACATCAAAACTGTTTCACTATTTTTGTATTTTTCCCGAGTTTCTGAGTGCCTAACAAACCGTGGTCGTTGTTAAAAATAGCGAAAATATTTCATGGTGGGTTGCTTCAGGCGCTATATTGATTACAGCACTTTCTGCAATACTTTGTAATTTTGTAATTATTTTTATTGTAGCGTCACTAGTTTCTGCGCAGTTACTGCCATTTTCATCTCTCACGATGTACTAGCAAGGTTTTACTGAGGATTAACCATGCTTTACTCCTCAAGAGTACTACACTGAATTTCATGTAACATGGAATTATGATAAAGCATTTATTAGCTACTTCATTTCCCTTCAATACTTCATATGTACGATCAATTTCCGTCTAGTCTGCACGCCTTCTGTTACATTTTGTTTTATTTTCTAAATACTACATTTATATTTTGGGTTTCCATTTCACATTAAATACATGATATTTAATATTAACTTGTATTTTACGGTTAATACATTTATTACGTTCCATGTTTAGTACTAGTAGATATTTATCTTCTAACGTCGAAACTATTACTTTACTTTTTGCACTAGCCGTAAGCTTCTCTGTATTACGTAAGTAGTATGCATTGTGGTCGTCTCTCACATGTCCGGAGGCTGCAAAATGTTCAAAAGTAATTTTACTAGTGGTTTAAAACTTATCTGAGAAGTTTCAAACCATGAAAGAAATTCGGTCAGACTATTTCACAAATAAAAGTCATAAATAGATTAAATAGTATGAACATAATATTAAAACTCGCGAAAATATTTCTGGTGGGTTGTTTCAGGCTCTACATTCATTACTGCAGTTACCATCACGAAAGGAATATTTATTTATTTTCCAAAACAGTTGAAGTTCATCCGCGATAAGGCGATAGCAAAACGTACACGTGTGAACTTTTCGATTTAAGGCGCCCATAATTTGTTTTATAATCATCTTCTTGTATATGCTGTATTTCACGACTATCTTTTGTAGAATCCATATTGTTATTCATGGAATTTGGTCTGTTAATTAAACACTTATTTTAGTTTTCCAACGTTTCGATCAAGTAGTGATCATGATATCTTTGTGAGTGGGTGAACATGCCATTTTATGTTGTATGAGGTGATCAACTTGGTTGTAATGTATGTCTAACCTACCTCATCTTAGAAAGCCTTGAAGATGAAGATGTTGATACGGAAACGTCGGCAAACTAAATTAACTGTTTCATTAACCTGTTTCATTAACCTGTTTCATTAACTAGCCGAATCCCATGAATAAAAAAATGGATTCACAAAAGCTAAACACATTTTTAGAGAACCAAGATACCAGAATTCAATAGAAATTTTGGGAGTTTACAAGACATTTAAAATGAATAGGAACCTTTTTATTTCACATATTTTATCTAAAACTACATATTTTTTTCTCTATATTTTGTTATATTTTGTTTCCATATATTTCATTTCATTTTAACATATTTAAACTTTTGAAACGGAACATTTCAGATGTACCTTGCAATATATGTTACGAGGATCATCCTTCTTAAAAAGCAATCTAATGCTACCGCGCTTCTGTGAGGACCTTCGCCATGAATTCTTAAACTTACCCTCCCCTCCTCCCTGCTTCTTTGAATCAAGAATGAGCGGGTGTTTGATAGGCAGAAGTAATTTCAACCACGACCTTGATCATGTTTCGGAGCCAATAAAAAACTCGATCGAAAACCAACAAATATTTTTTAGAGGTTTTTGTCTCATAGCGTTATGAGATTTAGAGGGAGGGGCCCTTTAACCTTCCTCCCTCTCTGGGATTCATCACGGGCTACACGGTACTATTATTCACTTGAGCACCGGCTACTCGTAATCATTGTACATACAACGCACGTTCTTTATATTTGGAATAAAACTCTTTATGTATGGTGACAACTGAACAATTGCGTCTTTAGAGGTAGAACTATCTTTCACCTGCTCCGAATCCGTGTTAAAATTTGACCAACGACGTTATTTACACCGGGAGCGGTAGCTCACTGCATCAACTGATGTTACTGCAGCGCCTCTGACCGGGAGATCCTAGATTCCAGTACTGACGGCGGCAGGATTTTCGACACCAGCTATTCAGCTAGGTCGAATTCAGTCGCTGTCTGGAGGAGAATTCTAGCGGCCGGCTGCTCTGATTGGTAGTTTTCCGTGGTTTCTCCGATCAACACTAGGTGAATGCCAGAGCAGTACCCTACCAAACGGGCCACGGACCGCGCGCCATCTGTCCTTCCTCTTCCTTGTCGTATCCTCTCCCCTTATACTCACACACTTACACTAACATGCACTATACTAAAACATATTCCGGGAGACCGGTCGGGAGCTTAGAGCTTGTCCTGGCTGGGGCGGTGCCCCGCTGGTGGGAGAGTCCTAGTTAGGGGGAACCCCACTAGCCGACGGTAGGTCGGCGCCGGATCTCGCCATCAAGCGGAGGAAGATCATATCCCGGGAGAAAAACATGCACTACACAAACGGGACTAATTATCAAAGCAGTTGACGCGCCTGGAAACACGAAAAATCAATCAATCAATCAAAAACGTTATTTACTCGGAAAATGCTTGTGTATACCAATTTTAAAAAACTATAATTAATTTTTATATCACATATTTTATATTTTTTCTTGCATATATTGGAAAATGTAAATACATATGTATGTAAGTATTTTGCTTTTTTATTAAAATAAATTATGTTCCCTACCAATAACTCATGCGTGGATAGTCGTTCAACCTCCGCGCGCGTTGGTAATTATAGTGTCTAAGATGAGCACGCCGTGCGTGGGCGGGGTGCCCCTGGCCCGCTCTGAATGCCAGAGGGGGCGACGCGGGCGGAGAAAGTGGAACGCCTGGCCGCCCGCGGAGGCCGCTCTTGGCCAACGGTCGCGAGGTGAGGATGCGCGAGGTCGGGTAAACGAGCGCCCGTCAAAGCCTCTCCTGAGATGCTACTTGTGGAGATCTCACATTCGGAGGAAAAGATTCGCCTTATTGTATGGGTGAGCCATCCCAGTATGGTACCGCGCAAGAGATTCACGAAATCACTTAGGAGAGTCTCTCTGCAAAACAGTGCTTGAGAATAGAACGCGAGGCATGAAATTCACTGAAAAGTGTAATGTAATGTTTTTTTATTTAGTTTGAACAGTTTGTGGCCAAAAGTTATAGTATAGGAAGAGGCTGAAAAATATAATTTTTGCAATATCGAAAAACGAAAATTAGACCTGCACCATTCTCGGGGTTTGACTTTCGATGGGGAAGATATGAATTTGATCGATGGTCGGTCGGTTGGTTGTTAGCGATTCCGAGCATGTCAACTAACAGGTCATTAATCCCGTAAGTGTGGTGCATGTTTTGCTCCGGAAGTGGCGGTGATCTTCACCCGCTGGATGGCGAGACCCGGCGCCGACCTACCGTCGACTAGCGGGGTTTCCTCCAACCAGGTATCTCCCACCAGCGGGGCACTGCCCCAGCCGCGATAAGCTCTAAGCTCCCGACCGGTCTCCCGGAATATGTGGTAGTGTAGTGCATGTTAGTGTTAGTTAGCAGTTAGAATGCTCACTCTTTCTATCTACCATGGCATTCATTTTGGTACTATACCAGCATCCAGGAGCTTTCCTTTCTCTAGTTCATAGTGGTCGTCTTTCGAGAAAGTCACTGCATTCGCAAGGTTAATTTTTGCCTTAAAATTATCGTTCAATACTTATATCAGGACTATTGTTTTAAAATTCATGTTTAATCGGCTATGTTATTAATTTTGATACAGTACCAAGAACCTGAAAACGTGCAATGCTGTATATTTAAATAAGCTTAATTATTGGGCCATATAAATATTACGGCAACAACGGGACGTGACTACTAACTGGAATCTTCCCCCTCTTCTTCCTTGGGGACGCCTAAGAAACCAGTCCTGTGCGGGCAAGGTAAAAATGTACCTTGGAACTATCCTTCAATCTTTACATCAGGGCAATAAAGTTAAAATCCTTGAAGTTTAAATGGTCATTCCATTCTTTTTTGATACATCGCCAGGACGCGCTAGAAAATATGCAAAGTTTAATACATCAATAAGCATAATTGTTGAGCCGTAGAATTATTCAGGCAACAACGAGGCATGGCATTCATTTTGTGTTCCAGCTCCCGGAGCCCCATTCTTTAATTTCTCCTGGACGTCTCTCGAGGAAGTCGCTGTATTCGGGCAGTCACGAATCCTTCCTTTACCAGTCACGGTCAGACAAGGTGAATTTTTGCTTTGTAAATAACCTCATCGGAGCTGTTGTGGTAAGCCAGGCATTTCAAGGTCGCGGGCAAGGTAACAAGCTTATTACAGCACGCGGGCACTGCGTCCAGAGATACTGACGCGAGATATAAAACTCTTAGTTGTAACCAATTCCTCCAGAGTGCCTGAACGTCACTGGATACCTGGCCCATGACAGTCTTTGGGAGAAGTTACTTGACAGTTATTATCACAAATTTAGCTATATTAATTCTTATTTTCTCTTTAAGGCAAAGAAATGATCCAATAAAATGAAATAATACATCAGTCCGATTTAAAATTCTCAATTGACAGTAAAATTAAAAATTGAATCAAAATAATATTGATTTTGTAATTTCAGAAGATATAAAAGCATGCACTTTCTACATTCAGGTAAGAAGGTTTAACAGATAAATCTTATCAGTTGAAACCGCTATTCATCATTAAGCGAGAATTTTTAACTTATAGAGACTTGTTAAATTATTCACAGTATTGCTTAACACAAATAACTGAATGATTTAATAACACAACACAAAACGGAAAGAAAGAAAAAAATCGCAATTCAAACATATTCCTGTCACTTAGCAAATATGTTTATGTAAGGGAGAATTTAGTAAGAAAATAATCATCAAATAGTAATAAGTAGTGCAGAATACAAACATAATACAATTCTCAGTTATTGATAGAAAAAATCTGGCAAACATATTTTCATACGAAGCCACTATTCACAGCCTCGCGCCGCTTCAGCTTGCGCACGTACACCCCTTTCTGGAGTTTAAGGGAAAATGAGTTCGGAGTCATGGGAAGTTGCCCGCACGAGCGCCGGGGTCCCCAGGTAGGCAAGTATAGAGCGATTTTCCTAAGGATGAGCCAAAGTGACAGCTAGTGCTGGCAACATAACTGAAGGTTCTGTGGTCGTTGTGCCCTTGAGCTCATTAGACTCCCTTCCCGCATTCGTTCGTTTGCAGTTGGCTAACTTGTAAATGGCTTCGACACTTCCTTTTGTCGTGTCCTTGTCCGACGAAATATAGTGCGCTGAGAGAAATAATTGAAATCAGGAAGTGCAGTATTATGTACCCTTTTGTAAAAATTCTTTTTTTCTTTATATATTACATTGAATTTACTTTTTGTGTAATAAATATTATGTTTATTTCAAAACCGAGACTTGAATGCGAAATGCGTACCGGTGCACGTGTTTCCAACTTAAAATCATTTGTCTTTCTATTTACATTCATGGCAGTTTTCTTTTACTGATTGTGAGAGCATGTTAAGAGATTTTCCACATAAGTAATTAAATTTAAATATTTCCCGGACTCACGTACGTGCATATACCTCAGCGAAACTCAGACTTCTTCATAGGGATGTTTTCATAGGAGCCATTAGCACTTTACGAAGGGGTATAACTGAACAGCTGTCGCGGCGGAAGGATACTTCTCTGAAATACATGTGATGTTCACTTATTACGCGAACTGTCACTTTGGCTCATCCTCAGGAAAATCTTTCTATAGCTCGTGCGGGCGCGATTTGACGTGCCTGTATTAAGCCGTAGAATTATTATGTCAAGAACGGGGCACGGCATTCATTTTGATCGAGGGCCCCTTCCCCCTCTCCTCGCCGACGCTCTTCGTCGCGCAGTCGCAAGGGGCCGTGGGGAAGGGGGAGGGGCGGCCGCTACTGTATCAACTGCGGCGGCGGTGGAGGGGGGGCGGCGCGCCGGCACTGGCTGCCCCAGCGCGCAAGTGTAGCAATTCGCCGAGGGGACGAGCAGCGCGCGCAGGCAGCGGGGACGCGCCTCGCCCGATTCTCTCGCCTCCTTCCCACCGGCGATTTCCAAGAGCTGCAGCGAACGCGCGCCTGCGCAGTGTGGGGCGCACTGCGCACCGACTGCAGCCCGCAATCAAAACCTTTCCCTACGCCGTTTATTACCTCCCCGAAAAGGTATTGTCTGACTGCATCCACCGGGAGAGTGGACTCAGTGCATCAACTGATGTCACTGAGGTACCTCTGACCGAGAGGTCTTAGGTTCGAGACCCGACGGTGGCAAGATTTTTGACACTAGATTGTCAGCTAGGTCGAATTCAGTCGCTGTCTGGAGGAGAATTCTAGCGACCGGCTGCCCTGATCGATAGTTTTTCGTGGTTTCTCCGATCAAAACCAGGCGAATGCCGCAGCAGTACCCTAAAAAACGGGTCACCGACCGCGCGCGAACTTCCTCTTCGTTATCCTATCCTCACCCCATACACATACTCTCTCTCTCTCTCTCTCTCTCTCTCTCTCTCTCTCTCTCACACACACACACACACACACACATTCTGTCAAACATGCACTGCACTACCACACATGCCGAGAGACCGGTCGGGAGCTTAGAACTTGTCCCGGCTGGCGCGGTGCCCCCTGGCGATACTTGGTTGTGGATACCTTACTAGGCGACAGGTAGGTCGGCGCCGGTTCTCACCATCCAACGGGGGAGTATCACTGCCACCTCTCACGATAAACACCATGCACTACGGAACTAATGACCTTAGCAGTTTACACGCCCGGAATTACTCACAACCAAAAATCCCTTTCTCTTTGCCGTTTACTTACCTCCCTAAAGAGGCATAGTCCGACTGCATCCCGTTTCGTTTTCTTCCTTAGTATGAGGATTGGTTCTACATTTATCCTGGTCAGCTACACACCGATAACTGATCCACTTCTGTTTGTTTTCAAGAAACATTTGAACGTACTTTTAGAGCACTGCCAACTTGAAAACCATCACTTAAAAGTTAGTGATAACGAAACATGAAATCACGTGTCAGGAGCATATTTTTATCTCGCTGATTCGACAATTCCAAAGATTTTGCCATATTCAACTGTGTTCGAGTTTCTCTGGACTGGCGAGAGAACATCTATTTGCGTTTTTTATTAATGCAAACTTAACTAAAGTCTTCACTCCTTCCGAAACACTGGAGTCGGGCTCTGACTTGTCAGGAAACGAAAATTGAATGGAGATTTTATCAGCTGGGAAGCGAGGACGAGGGAAATTGATCACGGGAAGCAGCCGGGCGATTCCCGCAGGGTGACGTGTGCGTGTCATCGGAGTAGAATAGTGTGTTCACCCCCCCCCCTCCCGCACAAAAGCCTGGGTTTTGCCGGGTTACGGTGAACGTTCTACCTGAAAAACACCGTTTTGAGTACCGTTTGTTTGTTCTTGTTTTCACAAATCGACGATTTTATACGAATCATGATTAAATTTTGACGCAATAAACTTTCACAACAAAAATAAAGTCAATTTACGTTTTTCGAATGATTCTTCTTCTATTTCCCTTTCCTATGCCTTCAAGCAGTATTTCAGTGTGCACATATTCCTCTTTTGCCCAATGCCTAGTTATCAGCCAGAAAATTTGCCGATGTTGATTGTCATTTTCTGAAAATTTGTAAATTACACAACAAATATATGACGAGCTTGGCGGAGGAGCGGAGAGGTGCGGATAGAACCGAGGTGGAGCGGCTCGGGACGCCACAGAAATGCCGGGAATGTAAATAAAACGACCCATATTAATTACTGCATATACTAGAATTCATTCCATCTTTTGACTAGTATACAATTGTGGTGAATGTTCAGGTAACGCCGGATTACCTCAGATTTTTTCACTACAAAAATTCAATCAACTTGAAATTCTAAGTGCCGTAACAACTGCTTCGCGTGGCGTTCTGCTTTCGAAAATCTCGTACGATATTGATGTTTTCACCCTGACATTTTGAGGTGAAAGACATAAGCAAACCATTTACATTCAATCTCATAATTTCTTTTATTCCAAATAATTAGTAACATTGTATCTCAAAGTTCAATGTTTCAGCTAGAGTAGTTTAAGTTTGGCCAGTCCCCACAGTTCAGCAAAGTGCTCGTAAATCACTAATATTTGGTGATTGTAAATCTAAATTTTCGTGATCGTCTATTGTAACGCATTCCAACCAGCGATCGTGAATGCAAAAGGCTACTCCAATCTCCAAAAATATTTGAGTTACGATACTGATTCGATACTCTTGGGAGTTTTGGTGTCATTTAAGAAAATAATTTCTCAGTTTTCATGAGACATTTATTACTAACTTGATGCAACCAAAGAGAGTAATGAAACGTCATTATTCGATTCAACCACTTGTAAAGTCAAATACAAAACGCTTTCGGATGCGAATCGCTAAATGTCGCCGAGGATAAGTATAACAATCTTCCTTTCAGGGATTCTAGAACTTTCCTTATTTCATATTCTCGGCGGAGAGACGAACGCCAGGATGGATAGCCGGCCGAGCGGCGAGACGGATATACACACGAAAGAATCTACAGAAAAACGGACACACAGTCGGAGGACATACGGACGGACAGAGACACTGTCGAATTGATGGAAAGGTGGACGGGCAGACGTATGGCCGTAAACCCAATATTTCCGCATCACAAACCCACAGAACGCGGATTCTGCCTACACAACGTTTTAGAGAAAATAATTTATTACACGGAACAAGAACTATCCACGTTTTCATAAAAATAGAGCTACAATTGGACATTTTCTGCCGAAAAATCACAGCTTTTCGTCTCAGCATTACGTAAGCCTATAGTGCAGAAAGTGACCATATTTGTAAGAAAATATGAATAAATACACCTAAAGGGCATATGGGACGTTAAAGAAAGAAGTAGAAAACTACGATATCAAAATACCTACTTTTTATACCATCATATTCAAATTATTGCAAACCCCATGATATTTACAAAAACAAAATAAAATATCTCGTTTTTGAATGCACAAAAGTCACCGTGCACTTACATTTAACAAAAAATATTACTTTAATATCGAATAGGGAGTTCATTCGCTTTCTTTACGAGCTTATATCTCCGCGGCATGTTTCACTAACCCTCTCATAGCCTGTGGTTAATTAAACTCCATTTTCTCAGGAGAGCATATTTACGACTTTGTTTATTAGACAGTTTTTTTCAAGAATATACCCCAGGATATCTATTAGGTTAATGTCAAGTAATTGTGGAAGCACATAAATTTGTTTTTGGTGTTTTAAAGCAGCTACAATCGAGTATTGGGAACTTTGTTTCCGTACACTGTCATGTTGAAACTCAAAGTTAATTCCAAGGTCCATTTCGAGCGTTTAATGAGGAGAGTGTCCATTAAACTGTGTCCCATCACACCATCGATTGCACGCAAACGACCCACTCTTGAGACATTCATACCCCCACCCCATATACCACAAAACAGTGATATTTCACTCTGGGCCCAAGATATTGAGAGACCAGTTCTATATTAAGGTTGCGCCTTACCATGCATCTCTCGCGGAAGTCAAGAACGTTATTTTTGCTTTTTTTCTGAAAATATGACTTAATTTCAAAAATTCGACCCCTTATTTTTTTTGCAAAATGTAATCGCTTTTTGCGATTTGCTTCATTCATCTATAGATGGATGAAATGTTGTGTAGAACATTTTCAAAGCATGACACCATTTTCCCTACAAATATTGCGCATCGCATTAGTTGATACTTCAACATCAATTCCTCTCTCAATTTTACAACAGTCATTTTGGTGCCCTTCCTACGAGTAATTTTTCTAATATACAACGGTTTTTCTGCTTCACTGGGATTACTTTTGGTCTCCCTGTTCGGGGACGATTTCTCACTGTTTTATGAACACAAAACCTATCAAGTACTGACCGCACTGTTTAAAGGAGTTTCTTTATGATTCAGATACCTTTTGCAAATACTTTGTAATTTTGTAATTATTTTTCTTGTAGCGTCACAAGTTTCTGTACAGTTACTGCCCATTTTCATCTCTCACGATGTACTAGCAACTTTTTACTAATGATTAACCGTGCTTTGCTCCTCAACTACACTGAATTTCATACATCATAGAAGGATGGTGAAGCCTTTGTTAGCTACTTCATTTCCCTTTAATACTTCGTCTGTACCATCAATTTCTGCGACTAGTCTGCACTCCTTCTGTCTCATTTTGTTTCATTTGTCTACATACTACATTTATATTTGGGGTTTCTATTTCACATTTAATACATTATATTTAATATTCACTTGTATTTTACGGTTAATACATGTATTAGATATCATGTTTAGTACTAATAGATATTTATCTTCTAATGATGTAAGTGTATGATTACTTTTTACACTAGCTGTATGTTTCTCTATATTACGTATGAAGTATGCATCAATACATTACTAGAATGCTAGTTCCTTAAAAAATACCTATCATGTAGCAATACGCACAGGATTTCCTAAAACAGTAAATAAAAAATTGTGTTTCGTTACAATGAAACAGAACAACAACACCACATCACCAAAATTACGAATGATAAACCAGTACTACATCATTTCGTAAAGGGCATCGCAATTACAATACCCATTCATACACTGCAAGAGGTGCTAAAGATATGTGCACTTCACATATTACGTCTGTCATGTCGCGAAAGGTATTCCAACAGCATTGCGACATTCCACTGCATCTAGGACATTCCAGAAGGGGAATTTAAGCCGCAGCGGTCTGCGTCGCCTCGGCGGCTGCTCCGCCCCCCCCCACTCCCCCGCCCCGGCCGCGCGGCCTCCTCTGTGACACGAACCGTGTTTACGCAGAACAAGATGGCAGCGCCACCCCCCGCCGAGAAGGAGAAATGGGAGAGAAAAACCAACGCGGCGAACAAAAAAGAATGAAACATTTTTTCTTGTGTTAGCTCTGTTAAAATTCTTTCTTTCGAAGGTGACTGTTGATTCAGCCTTAAATGCGGCAGGGGCGGTGGGGAAGAAATGCTTACTCATCTACATTTACCCGGGCGCTCTGTACACTCCGCCTCTTTCGCCTCGATGCCAGTCATTTGTTTCTTGCCTCGGCGCTCGTGTTTGATTGTGAGCTTCAATTTCCATTCGGCAAAGGACAGAGGTTACGGTGCTCATCGTGGCCAACGTGAGTTTTACAAGAGACGTTAAATGCGAAGGTGAACTGTGCCGAACCGGAAAAGGTTTGTTTAGTTTCCAGACGTGCATATTTCTGGGCTGATTGGTTGAAGAACTCTACAATTAATTTTATTAAGAAAACGGTTATAATGTTTTACAATTTTGTCGGTAAAACAATCTTATATGTACAGTCTAGTATGTGCTGAACAATATACTAATGAAAATAAGTAACTTCGAGAAAGCAATGCACTATTAAAGATGTAAACAAATATTATGCTAGTGTATTTTTAATGCAATGAGCAGGTTTTAAAGATTTAAATATTTATTAAATGGATTTATTATTAATATCTATAAATATCACTACGCCACAATTTTAAAAAATTGTAATCATGAACTTGCTCTCTTCTTCAACTATAAATAACAAACTTCTATTCTTGTTTTACAAATGCATTCGACAGTGGAAATAAAATGTAATCCATTAATATCCTTAAATATTTTTTAATTAAACTACGCACAAACTTCTATGATATGAAATTTATAGAAATACGGTTTCTATTAGTTATAAACGTTAATAAATTTAATGTATTATTCTACTTTATATGGCTTCCGAGCATTGGAGAAACAATTTATTGATTCCTAACAACTGACTCAACAATTTATTCGCCACAGCTTCTTATCATGACGGGAAATGGGAGATCTGAGGAAAAAATTGTCGGAGTGTGTCATATTCAATTACGATTCTTTGACCTGCAGAAATTACTCCATGGACAGTGCGGAATCACTCAAGCACCCCACCATGTTCGAACTTGCAGCCTCTTAGTTACATGAGCATTTACTTGCGCTCAATGAAATATTAACGGTTCTGGCTCAAACTTTACGTTGAGTACACCCTACGCAAGAATGTGTTGATGGGAATCGTTTGCCTGCATCCCTCGGTCAGTTTTCCCTCACCACCGCTTCCCTGCTAGTTCCCTTTTACTCTTCTTTACCTGAGAAGGCATAACCCGACTGCATCCCGTTTTGTTCATTTGAGGTTTCGGAAGGAGTGAACATTTTTGTCAAGTTTCCTTTTATAAGTTCGGCAAATAGATGTTCTAATACCAGTGAAGAAAAAATCTCGAATAGTTGAGATGATGGTAGAATCTTCGGAATTGTGTATGTTAAGTCATCGGGGCAAGACGATGTTCGTGATAGAACATTTCAAGTTTTGTTTCCACAAAATTTTAAGTATGGTTCGCAACGTTGGCAGTGGTTTAAAAGAACGCGCTGATGTTTCTTAAAAACAGTCAGAAGTGCATCAATTATAATCGATCAATATAAAACTAAGCAGACCAGGGCAAACGTAGAAATCAATCCTTACCCTAAGGAAGAAAACGGAACGGGATGCAGTCGGGGTATACCTTTTAGGGGAGGTAGGCAAACGGCTTAAGAAAGGTTGACGGCGGAGTGCAGTCGGTATACGTCCGTGTTGATGGAAGGGCGTCAGGGAACGTCGAAGGCAAGAGGATCGGGTCGGCGGCTGTGAGGGCGTAGGGGAGGGCGGGGGCGATAAAACACATCAAATTTTGTTTCTACAAATTTGTAAGTACGGTTTGCAACGTTGGCAGTGGTTTAAAAGAACGTGATAATGTTTCTTGAAAACAGTCAGAAGTGCATCAATTATAATCGATCAATACAAAACTAAGCAGACCGCGGCAAACGTAGGAATCAATCCTTACCCTATGGAAGAAAATGGAACGGGATGCAGTCGGGGTATGCGTTTTTGAGGAGGTAGACAAACGGCTTAGGAAAAGTTGACGGCGGGGTGCAGTCGGTATACGTCCGTATTGATGGAAGGGTCAGGGAACGCCGAAGACAAGAGGATCGGGGCGTCCGCTATGAGGGTGTAGGGGAGGGCGGGGGCGATAGAACACATCAAATTTTGTTTCCACAAATTTTTAAGTGCGGTTTGCAATGTTGGCAGTGGTTTAAAAGAACGTTTCTTGAAAACAGTCAGAAGTGCATCGATTATAATTGTATAATCGATCAATATAAAACTAAGCAGACCAGTGCAAACGTAGAAATCAATCCTTACCCTAAGGAAGAAAACGGAACGGGATGCAGTCGGGGCATGTCTTTTGGGGGAGGTAGGCAAACGACTTAAGAAAGGTTGACGGCGGAGTGCAGTCGGTATACGTCCGTGTTGATGGAAGGGCGTCAGGGAACGTCGAAGGCAAGAGGATCGGGTCGGCGGCTGAGGGCCAAGTGGAGGGGGCGAGGGCTCTGTTTGCGTTGCGGACGAGAATCGCGGAGCGGCGCGCGCTTTCCGTGTTTGAGTCTGGAAACAAAGGCTCCAACACTGTGTGACTTGACACGTCTCCCACCGCACGGACAGCGCGGCGCGGCGCTGTGCGGTGCGGCGCGGCGCGGCGCAGCGACCGGGCTAATATTGGCTCGCGCAGCTTAGCAGCTTCGCAGTCGCCGAGATCTCCGACGTGTTGCTTCGCCGCGTTGTGGCGCTTCTCGGAACAAGTGACTGCTAGAGATGCGCGCATAAGAGATTTATTGTTTGCCGTAGTAGTGGATAAAAGGAATTCGTGTAATTTATTCAATGTTTATGTTGCGGTGCTGTTTTGTTGTCCGATTGTGTGCCGGAGATAATAGCGAACCTTCGCGAAATGTTCCGTCGACTGCGGACTGAAAAACAATGTCCTACTTTCACATAAGAACTCTTGTGAACTCTGATGTTTCTGCAAATATTTTCGCACCATCGACAAAGCATTATGGGTGTCTGACTAATATGACTGACACACTCAATTTCTCTCTTGGAGGCTAGAAAAGAGTTCTTGTTTTACGACACACATTTTGTTTAAATAAAAAATATTCTTTTAATTTTCTTAAAACTAAGATAAATATTAGTTTTAATGTTTAAATTTAAATTTAAAAATTTGGTTTTAAATTTAAAAGCTGTAATAATACGAGTCCACGCATGTTCAATTTTTATGAGTGTAAGGATACTAAGCATTAAATATTTTTATGTTTTCTGTGGTGTAATGTCTTGCTTTTTTATTTAAATGGTTTTTAGAACATTCTTGAATTTTACAACCCAGCTTCCATAGAACATTGAAGGTATTTTAAAGACTCTACTTTGCTACTTGATACCAAGACAACTATCATGATTATTTTATGAACTGATGTAGATATAAAGGTTCAAATATTAATTAGGATATGTTGACAAGTTTTTATCCTCTGATGAAGAATAAACTTTGAAACCAACCGACTTAAATATGCGATATTCGTTGCTCTAAAAAGATGTTTTGCTTTTCTTACTATCCGTAGAGAAGCTTATTTTGGACGAAATTCACAGTCATCTCTGCACATTTTCTTTAAAACATATTTCAAATATCGGTACATTATCTAATATTGACAATCCATTGGCAAAACGAAGAACACGTAAAATCCCAGTTCTAACAATTCTGTTTAAAAAAAGAGGCTATGTGATGTGAACACTGTGCCCAGGAGTCCCATGGAGGTACTAGCATTTGTAGAGTACTCGAACAGAACTTTTAGAACTATATGAACTGAATGTAACTTTATATAACTATTACAATAACATTATTAACTATTATATAATAAGTAATGGAAAAATACGGCTCTTACGGCATCATTTGCAAATTTTCCCTAAGTTGCAAGAAAATTTTGAATTTTATAAGT
The DNA here is from genome assembly GCA_011170035.1 of Teleogryllus occipitalis. Taxonomy (NCBI): domain Eukaryota; kingdom Metazoa; phylum Arthropoda; class Insecta; order Orthoptera; family Gryllidae; genus Teleogryllus; species Teleogryllus occipitalis. Next base: position 357,788 of record BLKR01000690.1, on the reverse strand, counting down.
AAACAATAAGAGATTGTGGTTACATGTTATTCATTTTTTACAGACCCACAACCAGTTGAGAAAAAGTAAATTTTCAATTGAAATATTTTGGACATATTGGCTACGAGAAGCTAGCCTTATGTACTGATGGGAGGTGAGTACACTTTAAAATGGCCTTCAGTCAACTCCACCTTGTGACTACATGCAACTTCTGAACGTCCTTCTGCGTCCGTTCTAACTGCTGTCAAACAACGGCGAAGTATAGAAACTGCCGCAAAGATTGTTTTCCTTGTATGTACACTTTTAAAAATGTGGACACATGTAATTACGTACTGTAAATGGAACATAACCTCAACGCCTAAAGAATCAACCAAAAATTGTGGACACTCAGTAAAAATCTGTAAAGATGTTTTAAATTCAAAATGAGGACTAGAAATATTTTCAGTAATATGTACCGTGACTGTCTACAATTTATCAAAGATTATGATAAACATGGACATTTCTTGTTTAATAGTAAGAATATCGATACAAATTTATTAAAAGCATGCATTATTATGAAAGAAGATATTATATTCTTACATTTGTTTCGAAAGTAAATAAACTATCATTATATCGTCCGTGCACAAGAATAGAGGGACATCTCAATAAATAAAATAAGCGTAGCAAAAATAACTGGTATACAACACTGTGTTTGCTCACAGAAACTTTTTGATTGAGAAAATATCATTCCCCTGATAAATGAGTGTTTTATATGTTTTTCTGATGTATCTAAGTTATGTCATACTGAAGGATTTATCAGTTGCAAACTCATACAATGACCGACTTATTTTGTTGAGTTAATTTCACTCATTGACGTTAAGGGATCCTTTAACGACTGAGGTCTTTGATGTCCAGAGTCATGATCTAATGAAAGTGAATATATGAAAAGGTATATGAAAGTGATAATATAAGTTATTGGGCCAATGTCGGAGGAATGGTGAAATGGTAGCCTGGGAAAACGAGAACGCCTTTCCGGTAGCGCGTTTGTCCACAACACATTCCAGTCGGATACGCCAGGGATTGAACCCGCGCATAAGCAGCGGAAGGCACGTGCGCCGAGCATCCTTCCTGTTGCACTGATGCTGGAAGATAACTGATCTTAATGAAATGGTGGAAAAATCATAACACAGGTAAGTACATTTTATGAACTTAAAGACATACGACGTTCTTTTTTGAAATGTATAGTACGCAAATATTTCTGTACTCAAGAGTTTCTGTGCGCAAATATAAGAACGATGATATATTTACATTTCTTGAGCAATTATAAATTAACGATATTTTGGAATAGAATGGTTTGTTTTCGTTTTCTGCTCCACAATTACATGGTGAGATCATCCATGCTTTGCGCGGGAACCTAACCAACAACCCCTGGCTCCGTTTGCTGTTGCCCCTAAAACCATCCGCACCAATAGTTTTTCATTGTTCAAATGTTTATCATCTAAACGAGATTCCCAAAGCAAGTTCTGATTCTCTCACGGAGATTGCAGATCGTTCCTTTTCAAGTCAATCCCTACCTCTTTTCCCTCCTCCTGGATGTGGAAATATGGGTCTTTCCTTTTCTGGGGGCCCGCATGCGTTTGAACCTGGGCGATTTCTTTCGCTCTCCTAATAATACTGCAACCACCGGCGGGGAGTGGGACGAGGCTGGTCGGGGCTGGGCGGGTGTGGATGGTGTTGGGCGGTGCTGGGATTGGCGGGTATGGGCGGGTATGGGCGGGTATGGACGGGTATGGGGGGGATGGATGGAGATGGATGGGGATGGACGGGGAAGGACGGGAATGGGCGGGGATGGGCGGGAATTGGCGGGTATGAGCGCGAATGGCCAGGAATGGGCGGGAATCGCCGAGTTGGGCGGAAATGGAGGGGCTGGACGGGATTGGTGGGGTTGGGCGGGGTTGGCGGTGCCGGGTGGGAATGGAGGGGACTGGGCGGGGTTGTCGGGTCGGGGTGGGTGTGTGCGGAGGCGGTGGCGGTGGCGCGGGGCGGGGCGGGACCGGGTGGGGACAGAGGCGGCGTCGGGTGCGGTGGCAGTGGCGGTGGCGGTGGCGGTGGCGTTTGAAGCCGCCCCGCGAAGCGAGGTGTTTGCGGAACCTTCCTCCCCCGCAGCCCCTAGGGAAGGGCGCACCGGCCCCCAGGCAGAGTCTGTGGGAATCAACAGCCCGCGCTGCCTCCTCCGGCCCCCATTTCTTCTTCACACGACTGTGGTGGATTTTCGACACTAGCTAGATCGAATTCATCAGCTGTTTCCTAGAGAATTCTAGCGACCGGCTGCTCTGATCGGTAGTTTTCTGTCGTTTCTACGATCAATACCAGGCGAATACCGGAGTAGTACCCTAATAAATGGATCACGGACATTTTCGACCCGTGGTTTTAGAAAACTTATTCGCATCGGCAAACGAACTAGAGATTTAATTAAAATAATATATTTTAATTTCATAGTTTAAACGAATAAGAGATTTAATATTATAATTTTATCAAAATAGCAACCCACAGCCCCCATTCAACAAAACCGGGCAAAGTAGAAAGAGAACTCAACAAATTTTGCACATAATAAAGTTACATTTATGTCCTGAAGTAAAACAAAGTGCCATCACAGCATTTACTCAATAGATCAGGCAAATTGTACGAAAAACTTTATGGAAATGGTGGACCGTAAACCCAAATGCAAAATTACATTACTTGTTTCAGGTGCCTTCGGCCCTTTTAAAATTATATGGAACAAATGTTAACTAATGCATTGTATATCAATGTTAAAATAAATATTTAATTGTAACGGTTTCCCGACCTTAATTAAAGCAGACTCTGAACCTGTCACTAATTTAAAAACCGACTTGTATCATACTAGTTGGCCAGATGATGTTCGTGACTGTACATACTTGATTAGTGTTTTTCATAACATTTACATTTTTTTAAATAAAAATGCTAAATGATTGTTTATTAACAAACCTGAGCCCTCAGTTTTTGAAAAAAAACTATGCTAGAAACGTCAAAAACAGAAAGAAATTGTAAAAAAAAAAAATTTCAGTGTTTCATTAAAGTCAGGAAACAATTACAATTAAATAAACAAGACAGCAGACATTAGTATATACCTTAAAATAAATACTATTTTTCTTTTCTATAATCAGAATAGTCTGTAATTGTATAGAAACAGTTATGCAGCGAAAAAGATTTTACCTGGCAGTTAAAGTTGTGTATCCTTTCTATTGTTTAACATCACCTAGCAATGTGTTGTAAAGTAACTTGAAACGTCTTGTGCTGCAGGAGAGTACAGAAACAATGTCAACAAATACAAAAAGGACATTTATTCACACATTACAAACCGTAAATGCTATTATTGCTGGTCTTGCTCTTTGACTCTAAATGTGCAACCTTTGCCCGTTCAAACTAGACCAAATCTGTTCGTACCGCCAAACGTTCTATCGCGCTACGCATCAGTGAACATTGCGCGCGTGGCTGAATTCGACTCCGATTGCGTCGTGCATAAAGCCCAGTATACACGGTACAGTTTTCGTGCAGATTCTCATACAGTTTCTATACAGAAACTTCAAGATCCAAACTAGACGTACAAAAGCCGAAAGTCGTGCATACACGGTCTATACGTTTTCTGCACGAATCGCCACAGGCCGCCGCTAGGGGGTCTAAAGAGAAACAACTGAATTGCGCCGTCCGAGTAGTGTCAGTGGTGGTATTTCTCTGTGTGCGTTCTGGTTATGATCTTTATTTGGTATTAATTAACCATGAGGAGCGTAGAGAATAAAAATAGGAAGTCAAGAATTGGGGAAAAGGAAGTTTATCACAATATATCACTTCATACAATCGCACTTTGATACACCTAACCACAAAATCAAAATGACGGATCACCGTTAGTGAATCATTCAGCCGCTAGAGGCGCTTGAGTCAAACTGTAGGCTTTCTGCATGAAAAATTATGAACATGTTCGTATAGAAAACGTGCAGTCTGGACTCCACGTTTTCTGTACGTCCAATCTGCACGAAAACTATACCGTGTATACCGTACTTAACACCACAATGGTGCCATTTCCTCTCGGGACACATTGGGTATCGAGTAACGGATTATTTTCTCTAGAAAATGATACAAACAGGGGCGTAGTTAGGCTGCTGCCACCGGTGCGCCGGGGCCTCCGAAGTCAAGGGCCTGGAATGAGGACCCTCGCCGATATTATTACCTGGTATGATTTCCTGTTTTGAGCTTTTTCCCTTGACATGAACTTATATTAAAGGAGAATATCAAGTTATTACTTTTATGATTTCCTTGAATTAATTTATATTTTCCTCTTTTATTCCCTTGAACACCATACAATGTGTGACAAAGAAAGGATTACACAAGTAAAGCTAAGATATTCGCAAAATTGGTAACGAAACACCTTTAACCGGTACTCTCTCTGCTTCACAGGAAGAGCAGCCCGGCCTCCGAACATCTGATTTCATATCAGTCAGTTGCTTTTATCTCTATCATTTCCCATTTACCGTTTGTCTTCAACTTGGCATCAGTAAATATTTGATTTATTCCGCCTATTTATTGCGTGTATCGACTAAATTATTATACTCAGTTCGTCACTGCTAACAACACGTATGGTACGTAAAGAACATTTGTTCTGCATCAATACTTTTCTATGATATTGCAGTATTTTTGAAGACTTTTTTGTTAAAATATTTAATTTTTTACAGTGTTATACGTGTATGGTACTTTTTGGAAAACTATTTTGTTTGGTTTTCTCCAGCAGCATTTTTGGTGATCCATGCACGCTTTACTATTCAAGACCCACACCAGCGGCAGACAAGCTGCTGTTACCAGTTGTCCGTATGCCCTCACCACCGCCATTGCACTAGCCATACCTTACCCCACCGCCAGTGTCCTCAACTGGGTGCACGCAAACAAAGGGTTCCGGTCCGCAAATAATAATAATCCTGATCTTCCCGATAAGGGTCGCTCGTGAATGCATTATGAATCATTTCAACCTTCGACCCCTTGCCATCCCTCGCCACGCAACCTGCGATCGCGATGTAAATCAAATTACGATTTAGTTTCGTTGAAGCATCGATCCCCTGTTTTTTTTATTTCTGAGAGTCCCCGCTTTCATTCAATGGCCCTTGTGTGCGTTGCCTGACTGAAAAGGAACGGAGTTATCAAACTCATCCAAATTAGCCCTTCCTTCTTGACTGGCTGGCTACCTGTCAAGAACTGCTTTATTGTTGAAAAAAAATGAACGAAAAAACCAGCACGCCAGGTGGCATAAAAGCAAAAACGAATTTCACTGTCGGAAAATATTGAACGTTTTAGCGCTTTGTGAAACCTGTTGTAAAGCCCACGCCCTTGGATCCTCAGGATATTATTAATACTACAGTTGACCCGGTGAACATTTAATAATACAAGAGAGATATTCGCCAGTGCTTGAATCCAAAAAACGGCCCGTTCTACATTTCATAAATAAATTCTATTGAGGGATTTGTTTTACATAATGTTGGTTCTCGCTTTTTAAAGAGCTCGTCACAATTTATTCATAACAAACTTTTGCGCAGTTTTGCGTGCATTGTCTACATTATCCCGTATTGTCCCTACATCTTTAATTAACTACTTTCGTATAATTGAGCCTTGGAAATAAATAGCCATATAAAATCTAATATTATTTAGTTAAGTGTTTGTTCTTACGATTGAAACATTGAAATATAATCCAATGCAGCAAATAACTATGTCATTTAATTTGGCATTGTATTCCTTTAACGTTTTCATGTCAAATAAGCAATACGGCATATCGTCTATCTGTGGCCAACGCCAGAACCTAAACAGTTCGTTGGATTTCCTCCAAAATGTATACTCCCCTATCGATTTGATTGTATGGAATTCCAGAGCATTGGAATTTGAAACCTGTATTTTAATTTTTATGGGAACTTTACATGAAACCTCGGAGTTTTCAAAAATTTCTCAAAAAAGTCTCCAATTTTTAAAATTTTTTCTTGAACAGAGCAAAGTACGCTTATGTAAACGCAGACCCGATTTTCGTTGAACTCTCTGAATTTTGAATATTGCAAAAGCAATTAATTGAATGTTAAAAATCTTTCAGTTTCTTCCTACAACGAGAATATTGAAGACACGGATTTTTTAAGACAAAAATTGTTCTAAAAATTAATCCTTTAAAAGATGTCACGTAACATTTTTAATAAAATGGGTTGCACCTGGTAAACTTTCTTTTTAAAGCGTCAGGAAGTTTGCAATGCTACTGGAGCTAATTAACCTGTTAAGGCGGTTCCAGACATTCGGCATTCGCAGAGTAGCCAACAACTGCTCGCCCAAACCGGAGCAGCTAATGTGCTCGTCAAAAATTCACTTTTTGATGTGTGCAGAAGACCAACATGCAGTTTTTTTTATATTAATCTGAACAAGGTAAATTTACAATATATTTTACATTAAAAATAATTAGTAAATATGATGAAACATTTGTAGTTGATAATGACAATTGGTTAGTGAATGTATCCCAATAGTACATTTCACCGCCTTCTTGAGTGTAGTACAGAAAGAGTCAATTTAATTACTTAAGCCAAGTTCAGGAATATATTGTGACTAACTTGAGAATCTATAATGGAGTTGTAAGGGTGTAATTCTGGGTAATTAGTAAGTTTCTTCACTATTAACTAGGAGGTTGATGGCTAGAGTATTTGGGTAGGTTTCCAACACGCAGTTTATAGGGCGAGCAACGAATGTTCGTTGCTCGGCAAATAGCAAGCAACTCATTCACCCTACTTGGAATTCAGCGAGAAGTCGCTCGCTACTCGCCGAATACTGAATGTGTGGAGCCACATTTATGCTCATCACAGGCTAAACATATGTACGTTAGTTCAAATCACAGCGTGAACATTGTGTTGCGGATTGGAAACACATTTGTGGTTTCAAGTAGATTTATATTATCACGTAAACGTTACAAATAATGCGAGAGAGTACGTGTGTTGTAACAAAACTAATTTAGCATTTTGTCTCGAACAGAGGGTCTATTAAATCCTGCAAAACCTCTTATTTTTCAGCTTCTTATCTAATACTTCATTACGTCAATACACAATTTACTCAGCACTAGTTGTTTGGTGGCATTAAAGCTACATTTACCTTCCAGAAGTAACTCAAGAATCATCACAGAATTTGCTCAGATTACGGATGGAAATCATGACGAAAACCGCGATTGTGACGTTACAACAGACTGATCGACTGTCCTAATACAAAAAAAACTAAATAATCGTATTGGCAATTGTTTGGAAACATATTAATAATCTCGTCTAAATGAGTTCCTTCAAAATGTTAATTTGCATTTCGGGATCACAGTTTGTGACGGTTTCTCGGGTACACTTATTTTGTAGTACCTTCTTAACATAATTCCGTAGAAAATAATTTTCAGTTCAATTTACCATTATATCATAATTTGACGTGCCATCTGAACACTTTTCAATTACTTAAGCTCAAACTGTCAAGAGCCATTAACCTTTTTTTCTTTCCACTGCTACTCATCACCATGCCTATCCCGTGCAAGATCTCTGATTCTTTCCTCGGCAACAATAGAATGTCACTTCCGTATCGTTTCGATTGTATATTATTGATGTGACTTGGAAATATCAATTTTACTAGTTTATCCACATTTCAATTCCCTATTCGTCTTATAAAATCTATCTAATAACAATTATTCAACTTGTTTATTCCTTTATCACAAGGGTTTCACATTTATTTATTATTATCAACAAATAGTTATTTCACATATGCTATCACATAGCACCTATGCGAGTTTGGAATTACAATGTCGGAGGGTTAACTAAACTGTTATTTTAAAATTTCAAAATAAATAGTTTGCAATTATCACTTTGTGGAAGGATTGCCCTGAGTGTTCTGTGACAATCCCTCCTTTGGGTGCCTTTGTCTATGATAATAGTTGAATGATTTGGCTGCGAAAGAAATGTCTGGAAATTCCCAGCAAATCTGTTAAAAAAACAATATTTTCGTGTCATTATAAAGAAAGCAGAACTGCAGAGCTTTCCAAATCTGGAAATACATGTGAGAAAACTTACAATGTTTTCTTTACCACATGAGGCGCAAATGAAGATACAGAGAAAGCGATTTAAATGATAGTTAATACACATAAGGTCGAAGTAGGAACTGCTTCAAAACGGACTTGGGAATTCAGTCAGATGAAGATGACATTAGCCAAACCGAGGCGTCGAGGGTATGTGGAGCATGTTAAGATGATGAGGAATAGCAGATGCCTTATAAACAGGGATGAGACTACTGATGTTAGTGGGTGATGTACAAAATTAGTGAGTGACAAAGAGCCTAGTTTCAAGTTCCATTGAGTCAGTCCTAAATTTCTACTTACACGAAATCGGTAATCTAACCTTACCATACGGGCGAGTCCCTTTTGGTAGAAAAACCGTCACACCACCGCCGTCTCCCCAATGTAGGTAGAACATTTGTTACAAATGCTGTTTTACTGAGAAACGCTTCTTTACTAAACAGCCGTTTCTTTAAGATATCTCTTCTACTATAACGTCCAGAAGGCTGTGTGCTTCAAGTGAGTTGAATTGCCGAAGATCTACTTCTAAGAAGCCGAAGAACAAGCCTACTTTTTTCGAATACAAACGACGAAAAACGCAAATTTGTAAATTGACGGATTTTAGGTGTGGTGGATCGGCTTACGTGGATCAGGGCATCAGTTGATGTCACTGCAGTGCCTCAGTCCGGAAGGTCCTAGGATTAGAATCCTGACAGTGGCAGGATTTTCGACACTAGATAGGTAGTGTGTCGAATGCAGCCGCTGTGTGGAGAATTCTAGCGGTCGGCTGCTCTGATCGGTAGTTTGCCGTGGTTTCTCCGATCAAAACCAGGCGAATGCCGAAGCAGTACCCTAACAAACGGACCACTGCGCGCGATGTTTCCTTCGGAATACTTGTCCTATCCTTACTCTTTACTTACACTCACAATTACTTGCACTACATTGAAACGAGGCCCCGATGACGGGAGATACCTGGTTGGGGAAAACTCCGCAAATCGACGGTTAGGTAGACGCCAGACCTCACCATACAGCGGAAGAAGATCGCCTCCGCCTTCTGCAGAAAAATAATCATGCACTACACTTACGGGACTAATAACCTTAGCTACTTTCGTGCCTGCAATAACAAATCAACCATCAATTGCCGATCCGATGGCCGAGATCGTTAAGGCAGTAGTGTAGTAGCGGTCTCGGACCAAAGGATCGCAGGTTCGAATCCCGCCTCGGGCATGGATGTTTCTGTTGCCATACGTGTTCTCCCTACAGTTTCTCATACAGTTTAAAAATCAAATGGTCGTTATATGACCTAGATGTTGAAAAGCTACATAAAAAAAACAATCAATTGAGATGTATATTCCGACAACTCTGAACGCGCAATCCAGGGATCACACCCAACCGACAGAATCACATTGCACTCGCTGCTGACAAATTACCCAAAGAACCTCCCATGTCTTCAACAGCGCTCGAGCAGAAATGCGCCCGACGTTCCGGTGACATTTAGGCTGCAGCGAAGTTTTTTTTTTCCTTCTATGGCGGTGTGCTTCTGAGATCAAAACATTAAAGGAATTATTTATTGCTCAAATTTTGAGTAACACGCCGGTGTTTGTCCAAGTTATTTTTTTCAACTGAAGTAACTCACATGACTCTTGTCTACCCGTTTACGAGTTGGAAAATGTCCCAGGGGATTCATGTAGAGTACCCTCAAAATTAAAATATCGGTTTCAAATTATTCAAGGGACTGCGATATCAGCCAGATCGATTGGGGAATATCAATTTTGGAGAAAATCAGATAAACAGTTTAGCCGCTAGAGTTGTTCACAGATGGATGGACGGTCAGACGGAGGGACGGACAGAGACACAGACAGACGTTTTGCCGTCATTCGATTTTTCGGTAACAAGGATCCAGATAATATGGATTCTGGATGCACCACATGATAGATAATTTTTCTCATAAATTTAACAACTTGATTTATCCACTTTTTTGTTACCAGCCCTTCGACCATCGCGATTTAGGTAAAATAAACTTGAGTCTGTTCAACGCATAATTTCCAACACCTTTTTTTGCGCCTAAATACTTCTTTTAAACCAAGACGCCTCACACTTCGGCAATCACTTTAATTTAGCCATTGCTTTGAAGCTAATTATAATAATAACTTGGAGAAGACCTAAATAATCCGTTCACATCCATTCATAGCGCTCTATTCACACCGGCTAATGTGAGAATTACCTGGCTATTCCTAACCATACTTCAGACTTTCGCCATAACCCATACTTTAGAAATAACATATAAATCAGTATCACAAGCGACATAAATAAGAAATGTTTAATTTTAGAAATGCATTATGTTACACATTTCCTTTCAAATTCTCAAAGCTTCGAGTTGAAACAGACTGATAGCGTAATATTCAAATTCAGAAAGTTCTAAATTTTTTTTAGGAGCTAGTGTTGTTTAAAGTTGGCGGTTGTAAAAAGATGTAGAAAAATATTTTTTTCTTTATCAGAGGTACCCACGTCGTCTATTGAAATTTCGATATCCATTTTTCACACGATTTCGCAACCCTCAATTTTTCATATGCAAACGAGATAAGATTTTTGGTTCAAGTTCTAACTTTATAATATTCGACATACGGAGGGAAATTAACAAGGGTCTTTACAGGAAAAACTAAGGCAAAAATGAAGTAGAAAATGGATATATCCAAATTTCGGATTATGCTGATTTGACTTAAGTGTCTATTGCATTGTTAGAAAGATATGAATTTGCTTCTCGCATACATACATATAATGTTGGAACATCTCGTGAGTATCGATAGCTACAATCGTTAGTCAAAGTGGTGATGTGAGAAGAGGTGGCTCTAGATCGAACCCGCACGTCCGACAGAATTTTACATGGCGAGTTCATCAATGAGTCGATAGCTCTTGGTGAGCACGCGGTCGTGCTCTGATCAGTGGTTTCTCTGATCAGTTTCAGGCGAATGCCACGGCAGTACCGTATAAAAGGCGTCACTGGAAGCGATGGACTGAGCCCAAAACAGCATTTGGGATATCCCCGATTTATCAACGAAAATCTTCTACAAGCGCCTGAGATCCGTGATACAACTTATAGATGCAAGAACCCCTAGACACTGAGTACCACGTGGCGAGTTCCTTAAAAAATAATAAACAAATAAATGGTGTAGCCTACGTGCTGCTTCATCTTCCGTCATTTTCGAACAGCTGAAAATCCACTGAGTCCAAGCGCACTCACCCCAAGCAAAGGATCACTGACAAATATACTGTTCTACTATGCCTGTCACCTAATTGCTGAAACCAGTAATTTTGATTTTCTGCACGTTTCATATGATGATAATCCCATTTTTGTCAAATTTCATCTAAAAGTTTTTGGCCAAGTTTTCATCTTTTGACTTAAAATTTACATCGTTGATTACTACCTTTTGGACAGTTGTATCGAGCGCCATGAACAAATCATCCGCATTTTTTCTACATCTCTATTTTTGACTCTGCGAAATGAAATCCTCCGAAAATCCCTCTCTCATTGTACATGCTATGTTTTAACAGCTAGATCACGAAGCAAGAAATTGATAATTAAAAGACCGCAATCGTGTGGGTTCTTGAGGTATTTATTAACATTTAGTTGCTATTTCAAGAGGCCCAAAAGCGGCGCCGAATAAGAAATTTTCAGCAATGAAGCCCATATCACAGCTGAGCCAATGGATCTCGTCCCAATGTAACGTAGCGGGTTACTGTTAGTTATTGTAGCGTCGCGTGGTCCGGCGCCGCCGCGCCGGGCCGCTTCGGGGAAACCCGCGCTAAGCCGGATGTGGATGGGGGAAAGGGCGGCGGCGCCACGCCGCGCCGGTTGGAAAAGCCCCGTAGGAATCCCGGCTGGAATTTCCTTGAAAAGGACGCGCGCGGAGGCGAGTTTAAGAGATGTCGGTTGCAGCCCTGGAAAGGCTGGCCAGCGAGCCGTATGACGCCCGCTGCTTGTAGGGTGGGGGCGAGCCGTCGGATATTTAAGGCCGCGCCGACAGGCGCCTCGCGGGATACGCAGGGTGTCGAAAGACTAGTGGTATCTCCAGTGCAATCCTTGCACGTGATCTTCGGGTCGAAGATCGGTTTGGCGACAAGCCATGTAACTGGTGTAGTTACGGGACTCTATGTCCGACAGCTTCGCACCTCGCGTTGCTTTTTGCTGCTTCCGAAGCAGTGGTTCTGGGCGAGGCCTAGGGACGGTCGCGGGGTTTCGCGGCTAAGAGAACTGAAAGGTTGCCAAGGGGTTAGATTTTTGTATTATAATCTTTGTTCATAAATTGTAAATATTCTGTAAATATATTGTAAATATCAATCAGAACAGTCGTCTGTGTTTTTCATCCTAGTACGTCACATTATTCTACCATCAATAGGGTATGATGATAGAAGACCCTAAATAATAAGCAGAATGGATTTATACAAAAGTATGCGTGTTATTCTAGGTATATTAGCAATAATGACTTCTAAGTGGTCAAACAGTGGTAATTGTAATACAGAAGACTTGATTTTTTTTAATTTAAAAAAAAAATATATATATTTTTTGCTATCGAGAACGACCTTTCTTTTCTCAAAGAAGAAGCAATCAATGGGAAGTCAAAGATACTGAGTAACTGTAACGCTCTGGCGATTGATCCGTCACGCCAACAGCCCGTCCGGCTGAAACAACATCAATTTCGAGGGAACAACTCGGCCTCACGTTCCTCCGCGTCCACCTCTGCGCGGCGACTTCCGCGCCAGCGGCCTGCCCTGCTCCGTCCATCGCGCGCCCAAACGACCGGCCCCACGAGACGACACCCGGGCTATACTGTCGACAATAAATATGCACATATTTCGTGCCATGAATACAACCCGCGCCGGGTCACTCACAGCGCTGGCGCTCGCATGTGTGCGGAACAAAAGAGCTCTGCATTAACGATGTGAAACCACAGAATAGAAAATAAGCCGCACTGATCCTTTATTTACGCGTTTTTTTTTGTGTTCGCCCATGTATGTGCGAGCGCGCGCGCTCGCTCGCGAAAAAAAGGGGGAAAATAAATATATATGATCACAAATTTTATATTCTAGTGTTCTACTGAAAAAGCGGAAACATTCAAATGCTAATTCACATCCAGATAATAAGTCATTCTGATGAAACGCACGCTGCAGTGGCGGGCTCCCGCGGGCGCCACTCGGCCGCACGAACAATGGACGAGCGAGGGATCAGGGCGCGAGCGCATAATGGCCGGAGGTTGATAATAATGTCGCCATGCCACGCGCACGTCGATGACTGCCCTGGCCTAGCGGCGGCGCGATCATTCATGACGCCGAACCGAGCGTTTGTGCTGGTGTTTGTCGATTGCGTAGGTATTGCCGGATACATTGTGATTATTGGACTTAATCGTTTGGAGTGGTGAGTTAATGACGTGATTAGATGGAAATATATCTTATAGTTTGGATGCAATTAGAGACATGGTTTAATGACGGAACACATACTGTGATAGAACATGGTATACCCATATATCATAGAGCGATCTAAGTTTTTTTATAACCACACTATTATAATTACTAGTACTTATAGATAGTTTTGTTACACACTTATTTCATCAAAGATATGACAATATCGAAACAAAAATCCCATAAATTTTTAAGTACTTTTTTATAAACCATAAGTAAGGAAAGAATGTTGGTAAACTATTTTAAGTATTTATTGGAATCCAAATTTTGGATCAAAACATCATTTTGAAATGTGGTTCGTTCTCATAAAATCGAATCATGCTGACTTTTCATAATCATAATTTTCATTAGGCGCGTGTGACAATATTAAAATACTATTATTTGCAAACATATTATTTGATCCCATCGTATAATGTTCTAAAGATATCCTAAATTCTTCTCCTAGAGCATAGAATCTTACAAGATCCTATAAAAAGGTGAGTTAAGAGGTATGTCAATAATTTTTGTAGTTTATACAGAATGTTGCAACTTAAACGCAATGCAAACCACGTTCGTTCTAGTGTAAATGCCAACGGAGTGCTCATGGAAGCTTCTATTGTGAGTATTGTGATGAGTTATTCTGGTTTATGTAGGGACTTTACCAAGGGTTAAGAAAAAAAGAATAAAAGAAGTGAAGATGGACGCGAGAAACAAAATATAAATAAAAGATCTGCTTGTGAAGCAATGATAAAATAAAGTGTACATGTTTCATATTGGGACATGTGAGATATTTTCATTTCTGAAAAATATATAATAAATAGAATAAGACAAAAATATATAATAAAAATCAAATAATAACCAATATAATAAGTGCACGAAGTGAGAACCAATGGGAAGAAGCGCAACAGTTAGCAAAGAGACACGTAATTGAGGACCTATTGGTCAGGATGATACAGTTCAAAGGCGGGCATTATGATTTGCGTAGTACTTTCTGAACGATGATAAAGAGTTCGGACGTTCAGCCGGCAGAGCAATTCATTTGCGGAATAATTCAAGGTGGTTGTGACTGAAGTAATGAAAAGAGGATCGGATGATGCAATCAAGTACACGAACCATTACTTTGTTTAGTGAATTGATTTTTGGCGGGCGGCGGTTTCATTTAGAAAATCGGATTTAAATTATAAATTAGAACGCGTCAAAACAACAAGAGGGCGTGGAGTTAATGGGTGAGGAAAGGAGATTACATGTTTCGTCGGTCTTGAATGCAGAAGGCGGCCAAAAAGAAAGTATACAAACATTTCAATAATTCATGTAGGAAGGCCAAGTTGTGTTAGCTTTAGATATAAGGTGTATTCATAAGAGAAAATCGGAGGAAGAATGACCATGAGAAAGCAATATATATCGGGTGAATTCTTATTAAATTGTGTGAATATGTTGTAAATATTGTATAAAAGCCATAATTTTTATTGTATTGTGATATTTATTATTTGTGTTTATTTGCAGCAACAAGAGCAAAGGAATTGGCATTTAGAGCAGCAAAGCATTTGGAGCAGCGAAATTGGATAATGTGAATTTATTAAAGAATTATAATATATCGTAACGATGAACATGTTTTTTATTCAATTGTATTAGTCAAATTTATATTAGTCAATGGTTCAAATTTAGATAAGAAAAAATCCTACGTAAATTTTCATTACTTGGAATCCCGTATGGGCAAGTCTGTCGATAATTAATATTAATATAAATTATTCTTAGATCAATGAGCATAGCACATTGAAACTTAATGATAATAAGAATAAACTGTGAATAATTGCAATTAATATAGAGATAAGCTGGGGGAGGGGCAAATAATTAGTTGTATTTTCAAATAATTTAGTACAATTAGGAGTAAGAGAGAAATCGCGAGTCATAAAAGTTATCAAATTTAACAATAATTTTTAATCAAAACGTGAGTTTGAAACTAATTTGTAATATTCAGGTATTTTACATTCCATTATATTCCTATTGTGTGCACTAGTGAGTGTTTGTAGATAGATTTGACAGGTCATAGAACAGATAGAACACCTTCAACACAGTTTTAAGTACTTAAGAAAGAAAGTTAAATGTGAAGAAAGATTACACAATGTGTATATTAAATAATAATAATAATAATAATAATAATAAATTAATTCACGAAATTAAAAAAAACTGTAAAATAAAAGAATCTATCCATCACGCAAGAAGGGGCAGGGGATCGGCCACGTGAATAATATAATCTATCAAATCTCAATTGGAATTACTGGGTGCAGCAGGACCATTAATGATGGTGCAGAAGTCTCTAATTCTGGGTACATATCATTTCGTGAGAAAATTCATGGGCGAAGAACTAAAACATGAATGAACAAAGCCAAAATACAATTAAAAATTAAATTGTTAATAATGCGTGTTTTGTAATTGTAGATTTTTAAATTTTCTTATTTGTGCGATTGTTTTCCTAAGCTGCCTACAAATTTTATATTATTTGTTAGTTGTAGCTATCTAATAATTATCTATTGTACGACTTGAGCAGATGAAAATATTAAGAATTTGTAATTGTTAACTGTCTTTATATTTAATGGAATATTTTAATAGCAAAAGTGTAATATTAGTACCAACAATGTAGTATTAGTAATTAATCACTTAATTTCTGCGTTTCTTACTTTGGTTGACACACGTTTCAGGAAGCAATTTAAAATTGAGAATAAATGATGTATATTAATAAAATATTAATTTACCATACATGTTACAGGGTTTCATAATGTTTTTAAATCTGCACTATCGCATTTCAATTATTGATCTCGTATTTACTTTATTTTAACGCACGACGAAAACCTGCTGTTGATGAAATATCCTTAAACATATTACATGCTTAATATTTGCAACTTATCAAGTTTACTACTTGCAGAACCAGCGCAATTACAACGCACAAAAGAAAGTACAGAAATGAACTTTGTGCCAGATACTCAAAATTGGAACCCCCCTTCCACAATATTTTCCATGTAGTTCAGTAGATATGAAAAGTGAATTGAACCAACATTAATAAACGGATAAATATACACATTCTGGAACAATTAGTTCACTATTTACAGTGAACACAGTTACATGAACATGTTTCTGTAATACATTGAAATGTTTTATATTTACCGAGATCTGCGCCTGTAGTATTTTGTGGACTATGCTAGGAAATCCTGCGAAATATCCACTGTAACTTACAAATATTAGGCTTGTTCAGTTTAATCACTGAACATTTTTTGTTCAAGATACGTATAAGACGATAGCTGCACAGGCGGATCGAGGGCCTAGGAAAAGAATTTCTAGAATTTACCTTCCCAAATTGATTTAAATATTTATTTTCGAATTGTGTAATTATTTTAACAATAATATTGTATAGTATCATATCTACAGTACATAAATAATATAAAATATAACAACTAATTTGTTTATTATTTAACAAATATTTACGACCTCTCCCCCGCAATAGGCTGGATCCGCCCCTGGATAGTCGGCCATTGCATTTACATATACTCACTAATCTTAGCACTGGAAACGCACATTAATCTTTTAACTAAAAAAATCGCTTTGAAACAGTATCCTCTTTCGATAGATCGGTTGCGACCCGCAAAACAAAATGACCATGACAACAAACTGCAAGGAATGTAATGAGCAAATGGCTGTAGATAAGAACGAGAAGACGGGAGGTGAAAGAAGTGCCCAATCCACCTGGGCTTCGTTGTCGTCGTGTCACGCGCGGCGAGGCCAAGGAGGACAGGAGGAGCGAGCGGCGCGGGATGGAGAGAAAAGTGAGTGGGAAAAAGAGAAAGAGAGGGAAAGAGAGAGAAGGAAAGAGAGAAAGAGAAGGAAAGAGAGAGGGGGAAAGAGAGCAAGAGAGGGAAAGAAAGAGAGAGGCAAAGTGAGCGAGAAAGTGAAAGAGCGAGAGAGTGAAAGAGACCGAGAGGAAAAGAGAGAGGGAAAGAGAGAGAGAGGGAGAGAGAGAGAGGGAAAGAGAGAGAGGGAAAGAGAGAAAGGGGAAGAGAGAAAGGGGAAGAGAGAAAGGGGAAGAGAGGGGAAGAGAGAGAGAGAGGAAGAGAGAGGGAGAGAGGGAAAATAAGTGATAGTGGAAAAGAATGAGGGGAAAAGAGAGAGAAAAAGAGGGAGTAAAACGTTAGTGAGGAAGGGAGAGGGGGAAAGAGAGAGGAGGAAGGGAGAGGGAGTAAAGAGAGAGGGGGGAAAGAGAGAGAGGGAAAAGTGAGAGAGGGGGAAAGAGAGAAGAGGACGGGATAAATGGAAGAAATGGACAATGTCTACCGGGTTCTTCTTAGTAGATTATAAATCCGGTTAATAGCACACGACTACACATTTGAGGCTAACTACCTTTTATTAAAGTCAAAAATCACCAAATTCAGTTGAGTAATAACTCTAATACCTTTGTAAACAAAAATACTTAGTGCTTTATATACTCGTATAATAATTTTATTATTATTATTATTATTATCATTATTATTATTACTATTAATTACATCATTGTGAAATATATTATTTAATTCTCCACTTTCTAAATCATGAAATTCACAATGTCCTCCGGAACTATCAGAATGATTCAGTGTTAAATAGTTAATAAAATTATAACATACTATAATTTCTTTATAAATGTTTCCATATTATAATTGTGGAAATGATAATTTAAATTTTATATAATAATGAATATCATGTAGTATTTGCACGAATACTTAAGGATTTGAAACATATGTTGGATTTTTAAAACCTTGAATTGAGTTGCAAATAAAATATTGTATAATTTCTGGAATTTCCGGAGTATTGATATCTTGAAACTCGAAATTTGAAGTTTTTTTTATCCTTTTCACAACCCCTTCTTACGTCCTCGTTAATGTATCATAGAAATACGTATATTATGAAAAAAATCGAAAATCCGAATGTTTTCTGTTTTCTAAAGTATCGGACAACTTTTTTAGATTTTCTTTCCCAATACTGTCCCGGTGTTCGTCTGATATTGATGGAAGAAACCACGGAAAACTACTAAACAGAGCAGCCGGCCGCTAGAATTCTCCTTCAGGCAGCGGCTAAATTCGACATAGCTATCTAGCTAGTCCCGAAAATCCGCCGCCAAATCCGCCGTCGGGACTCGAACCCTAGGACCACCGTCTGGTCGGAGTGGCTAAAGAGACCGCGGCAAAGCTGACTCCGAGATAACTTAGCCGGTCGTCACCCGGAGTTTCCTACCATTCGGACACTGGCACCCTGGCACAGCGGTCGCTCAGTGGCAGCTGGTGTGCACAAAGTCTCGAATTAAACCATAGGGAAGCTGCGCAAGCAGATCGCTGTCATTAGGGCTCCTCATTACCTGCTCACGCTCGCTGAACGAGTCAAGGTGTACTGAGGCGTTTGGAGGGGCGGAACCTGACATTCCTTTAACCTCAGTTATACTACTATATTTGTATTTCTAACCCAGATGATTGTCTAATGTATTTTTATTTAATTAAATAGTATCTGCTGGTATTTAAGACTATCAAAGAACAGCCGACAACCATTATTTTCGTTAACACTTATTAAAGTTTAAAAACATGACTAACTTCATAACGTTTCATGAGCAATTGCTCACATTGGCGGGGAAAATATGTTAAAATCGCTTTAGTAACCTAATAATAAATATTAATCTATTTGAAGATGAATATCGAATTGTCAAATAACATCATTTTATTTGTAATAATTTAATGAAGGTAGTAAAATAATATGAGACTAGTATAGGAATACACAATACAAGTATTTGGGAGTCACGCTAACAGCAGATGGTAGTGACGAACAGGATGTGAAAAATAAAAATATAAGAGAAAAAATAGCCGTA
The DNA here is from genome assembly GCA_011170035.1 of Teleogryllus occipitalis. Taxonomy (NCBI): domain Eukaryota; kingdom Metazoa; phylum Arthropoda; class Insecta; order Orthoptera; family Gryllidae; genus Teleogryllus; species Teleogryllus occipitalis. The sequence goes on along the minus strand of BLKR01000690.1, from coordinate 338,412 downwards.
AGACAGTTGAATTCAGTACTGTGGAACTCGATGATTTCTTTAAAGACAAAGAAACGCATGTATAGCTCCTTCGTAGAGAGTACGATACTCTACGGGGCAGAAGTGTGGACACTAACAAAAAATATGACAAACTTCAAGCAACAGAAATGATATTCTGGCGAAGATGTTGTAAAGTTTCTCTGTTAGACAAAATAAGAAATGATGAAATAAGAAATAAAATGAATGTGCAAACAAACTTGAACGAGACGATCGAAAAGAAACAACTAAAATGGTATGCACATATGAGAAGGTTGGAATCAGATAGACTTCCATAAAAAATTTGGGAATGGATACCCAATCGGAAAAGATAGGGAAAGGCCGAGAAGGACATGGAACATGGCAATAACTGAAGCCATGCAAAAAAGAGAAATGGAGGAGAAAGACGTAGGGGATAAAGAGGCGTGGAAATTGGGATGCGGAAAACGGCCAAGGCTGTACAAAAACGCTAAATAGTTAGATGTAAAATAATGAACATATTATCAGATCCATTGAATAAGAAATTTGAAAAGAAAGCAAGTAAAGAAGCAACGTCACACATAGCGTAATACTTTGAGCAGTCCTACGGCCAATAATTCAAAGATACGATCGGTTTCTGAATGTTTTGCCTTGTATTATTCGAGCACGTTTTCTCGAGCCCTCGCTTCGTCACTTGTCAGAGGCGAGGGGAGTTTGGTTATTTTCTCAAAAGGAATTTTATATCAAATTTGTAGTTCGCTTTTCGATGCAATATAGTTTCTATTACACGGGAGGGAGCAATTCTGGTTATCAGAATTTGTCGACAATGTTAGTTGCTATCATTTATTATTAATATAACTAATGTTGGCAAAGGAGTAGGGGGCTCAAGAAAACGTACGCGTATAATGCCGATGTAAAATACTGGCTTTAATGAAGTACATGAGCAAGTCCTGCTAGAATCCTCTCCCCTCGTATTCTCCCGCACGTACCCCGCATTGTTCCTGAAGAGCCTCTCCCTTCAATTAATTTCATTATAATCCACTCATATCAGATAGCATGTGCAAAATGAATTGAATATCAAACTATCTGAGGTCACATCTCAGTGAACTGGTAGACCCTATTTGAGTCAGTCGACCCAAGAACCCTCAACCCTAATGAGGTCTGAATGGTGTGACACACCTTACATAAGCCTAAACTCTACCAGCAAACGAGCATTAAACGACAGTTGAACGCTGAAATAGGCATCTTTATAAGGGTGTGTTGCGATATGAATCAAATAGCATGGAACGTCAAGTTCTATTAAAGATAAAACTTACATGTAGAGAACCCTTCTTTGATAACTTCAGGCAGGTCTAAAGTTTGGAAGGTTATAAAAAAATAGCTTGTTCTCACAACAGGTATTAAAATCACGATGATAATTTAATTTCAAGTCGTTTGTGAGCCATGAGGACAAGTACCCATGAAAAACTTATGTTGAAGTACTTCTTACTTTCATTTCTGTAAAAGTGAAATATTTTATTTGAACATCTGTTTTAGAGACATTTTATATCAGTCTGTTAGAATTAGATGCTGACACACATGGTGTCACCCATTTTATTAGAATAATGTGAACACTGAAAATTGTTCACATTGATTTCTTACTTCCTATTTTTCTGTAAGAAAAATTCCAAATGTAGATGAAAAAGTTTACTAAACATTCGTATATTTAATCAGCATATGTCGTCTCTTTCCTGGCTTCCTTTCCTCATTTCTTTCATTGTTCGAAAGGATCTACTTCTTAGAGATTTTATAATTGATGTCATGTCCTCCCCATGTAATGAATCTTGACTACACTCAATTGCAGGCAACTCAAACTAATTAGTTTTGTTGACTGCATATGAAATCGTGGTGGCGAACTGATCAGTAAATGTCACTTCAGACAAACTTAATTATATATTACTTTATTTACAAACGCATTATATTTCTTAAATTTACTTCAAAATAAAATCAAAGAATAATTTCCTAGAATTATAAGAAATGAAGCTGTTATTATATCAACGATTGCATTGTCAACTGAACCGGAATGGGAAGTTTCTAAACGGAAGAGAAGAAGTAGAAGACTAAATCCAAGTCACCAGAACTGAAGACCATATCGATTTATTTCTCAAACGTGCAAATTTTGTGAATTTCATATGAGAAATAATCCAACCTTGTATTGCAACTTCTTAAGGAGCTTTCCTACAGTAAAATACACCATATTCGGAAGCAAGTAGGGAGTGTACTTTATCCCGCCGGCCTACGAGGCAGGAAAAGCCGAGCGCCCACAAAAGCAGCATCTGCAGCTTTGCTCGGAACGCGCAGAGACACATGTCTTGCCGCTGGGCGGCGAGGAGGGGCGTGCAGTGCGCTCCCGCCGGACGGGGGACGCTGGCGGGCCCTGCCACTCGGGGTCTTGGGCGCGCGTACAGGGGCTTAGCCATGGCGGGGGCGGGGCTGCGGCTGGAGCCGCTCGCGAGTGCCCTCGAGTGCGCGCCGCTTGCCTCCCCCACCCCACCCCACCCTTCCACCCTTCGCCCTCGCCGCCTCCGCCGCCGCCTCCGCCGCCGCCGCCGCCTCCGCGCCGGCAGATTTCGCGAATTACACGCACCGCGCCCCCGAGCGCCCACCGGCCACATTGTGTTTCAATGCGGCGCGTGTTGTTACTGCTGAAATCCCGCGCAATAATAATTTTCATTTTATATTCGTTTCGTTCAAAATCGGCTAACCATCATCGTATTATCCTCCGCCATGCAGAATAAAACAAATGTGAAGTAGGGAGGGAGAAAGGGGGCGAATAAAAGAATGGAATAAAAGAGCCCGTTGTTTTGCCGGATGAGAGAGGCCGGTGGCGGTGCGTGGCGGGGACGGGGGCGGGGGCGGGACGGGGCGGGGCGCCGAGAGAGGCGTATGGCCACCGACCGTTATTTGTTCTGATCGCCAGGAAACAATTGAAGCGGTGTCGTGGGATTGGCAATTTGAATGGTGTCTGCCCGCGCCCTCCGCTTTGTGTGGATGGGAGATCAATGGGCGCGCGCCGCGGGCCACGCGTCACCCGCAGAGCGCGCAGCCTCCGCTCCGCGTCTTGCCCGCGCCGCGCCGCGCCGGCGGCATTGCTCTTCGCAGGAGGGTTGGGCAGTCGGCGATGGCTGCGGCGCTGGCGGCCGTAGTATTGGTACTAGGGGTACTGGAGGCGGTGGAGGTAGTCCTGGTAGTGATATCGATGGTGGCGGCAATATTGGTAGTGGAGGCGATATTGATGGTGGTGGCGATATTGGTGGTAGCGAAATCGGTGGTTGGGGTGATGGTATTCATGGTGATGAAGGAGCTGGCGGAATTGGAGGGGTGGTTGTGGTACAGGTGGTGGTGGTGGTAGTGCCGAGTTTATGGCGACGGAGCGGAAGGTGGTGGAGGATGTGACGGTGGGTAGAGGAGGAAGAGATCGTGGTGGGGGGAGAGGGGATGGTGGTGGGTCGTAGTGGAGGAGGATATGGCGGCGGGGGTAGTTAGAGTGGTAGAAGGCGGTGGTGGTGTTGGCGTTGAAGTCGTGGCGGCGAGGGTTCGAGCGGCATTGCGGCGGCGGCGACCGTTTCGCAGTGGCAGAAGAACCACCGCCTGCGAATATGCACTCGCGACAGAATGGAAGTCGACATAGGTCGATGGGGTTCGCAGTTGGAGAATGTGCACTCGCGATAGAAGGGAAGTCGACATAGGTTGATGGGTTCGCAGTTGGAGAGTGTAGTCTGGAATGTCGAACTACTAGGTGAGACTGGTGAGACTACTAGGGCTATTTAATTTGTAGTTGTGACATATTTTAAACGATGAAAGACAATAGCGAAAGTATCTGAATCCTATTACTTAAGTTCGGATGTGTAGTTATTATTCTCGTACGAACCGAAGTTGTTTGGTGTGGCGAGTAGCAAGGGATACACAGTAAATTTGTAAATGTTGGTGTGAGACATGGCGATATAATGATATCGCAATGGCTTTGTCAGTCAGGACGGATAGAGCCAATAGGAGAAAATATAAGATCCATTGTCTGCAAACATTTGCGTCCCGGGGGGGGATAAGAAGTAGTGTTAATGTCGGCAATATGTGGGTAGCCCTAAAAAAGTTAGGACGAAGACACGATCTCAAGTGCTATTGAAAAAAAAATTTAAAAAAACACAATATTGTGAAGCATGAAATACAATGTAAATGTATCAACGAAATGTGCGTGTTAAAATAAAAGAATATACTGCAGAAAAACAGCAAGGTTATGGTGAGATTATCTCCGAAGTCAAACAGTAGAGAGAAACACTTTTTTCTTTTCTTGAAAATGATATGGAATATAACAAGAGATGGAAGCAGAAGTAGTAGTCGAAGAAAAAGTTGGGGATGGCAGTGGAGGGTAAGATGTCTCGTCAAATGTCTACACACTTTTAACATAGGTAATTAAGTTGCATGACTAACAAAGACGGTTAATTTATATTCACAACTAGCTTTCTAGCAGGAAACTATAAAGACTTCTTCATATGGAAATGTCATCTTGCATTGGATTCTGGTTTCATTATCGTAAATGAAGGACAATTTTTTATAACTTTCTTAATATCTGAGGCAACTGCTGTGAAGGTAGTCAATTAGCATTCGGTACAACAACCGTTAGAGAGTCATTACTTTCAGATTGAATGATTACTGTTTCCGAATAGATCAACTGCTAAGGTCATTAATCTCGTAGGTGTAGTGTATGTTCTATCGCAGGCGGAGGCGGTGAGCGCCCACTGAATGGCGAGATCCGATGCCGACGTACACGTAGGCTTTTGAGGTTTTCCCAACCAGGTATCTCCCTTCAGCGGGGCACCGCCTCAGGACAAATTCTCATCTCCCAACAAGTATTCCGACATGTGTTGTTCAATGCATGTTTGTGTAAATATGTGTAAGTAAGGGGTGAGAATAGGACAAAGAAGATTAAGGAAAGCTCGCGTGCGGTCCGTGATCTGTTAGGGGATAGCACAGGAATTCGCCTGGTGTTGATTGAAGAAACCATGAAAAACTATCGATCTGATCAGCCGGTCGTTAGAATTCTCCTCCAGACAGCGGCTGAACTCGACCTAGCTACTTAGCTAGTGATTGAAATCCTGCCACCGCCGCAACTCGCAACCTTTGGCAGATTCGATCGCTATGCTAGAGGCACTGCAGTGTCATAAGTTGATGCCCCGAGCCACCTAAGCCGGTCATTACTTTCGGAGGAATGCTGAAATAGATGAGGTGCGGTTGCTGCGTTTCGTGCGAGTGAGGAAGAGGGGAATGTTCGAGGGCTGGCGTTGGCGCCAACAGGGCGGCGCAAGAGTGTGGTACGGCGGTGTCACGGGCGGTGGGGGCGTCGGTGGCGGGTCGGTGGCGGTTCCGTTGCAGTTCGGCGGCGAGTCGGCGGCGGGTCGGCGGCGGGTCGGCGGCGGGTCGGCGGCGGGTCGGCGGCGGGTCGGCGGCGGGTCGGCGGCGGGTCGGCGGCGGGTCGGCGGCGGGTCGGCGGCGCAGGTCGGCGGCAGCGGGTCGGCGGGTCGGCGGCAGGTCGGCGGCGGGTCGGCAGCGGGTCGGCGGCAGGTCAGGGCGGCAGGTCGGCGGCGGTCAGCGGCAGGTCGGCGGCAGGTCGGCGGCAGGTCGGCGGCAGCGGGTCGGCGGCGGGTCGGCGGCAGGTCGGGCGGCACAGGTCAGCGGCAGGTCGGCGGCGCAGGTCGGCAGCAGGTCGGCGGCAGGTCGGCGGCGGAGTCGGCGGCAGGTCGGCGGCAGGTCGGCGGCGGGTCGGCGGCAGGTCGGCAGCAGGTCAGCCAGCGGGTCAGTGGAGGGTCGGCGGAGGGTCGGCGGCGGGTCGGCGGCTGGTCGGCTGCAGGTCGGTGACGGGTCGGCGGCGGGTCGGTGGCGGGTCGGTGAGCGTGGCAGGGCGGTGGCGGGTCGGTCGCGGTGCGGTAGTGGGGCGGTGGCAGGGCGTTGGTGGGATGGGTGCGGGGCGGTGGCAGGGCGGGGCGGTGGCGGGGCGGTGGCGGGGCAGTGGCGGGTCGGCGGCGGGTCGGCGGCTGGTCGGCTGCGGGTCGGTGGCGGGTCGGCGGCGAGTCGGTGGCGGGTCGGCGGCGGGTCGGCGGCTGGTCGGCGGCGGGTCGGTGGTGGGTCGGCGGCGAGTCGTCGTCGGGTCGGTGACGGGTCGGCGGCGGGTCGGTGGCGGGTCGGTGAGGGGGCGTGGCGGGGCGGTGGCGGGTCGGTCGCGGTGCGGTAGTGGGGCGGTAGTGGGTCGGTAGTGGGGCGGTGGCGGGGCGTTGGTGGGATGGGTGCGGGGCGGTGGCGGGGCGGGGCGGGGGCGGGGCTGGGGCGGGGGACGGCAGGGGCGGCAGTGGCGGCTGCGGCGAGGCGAGCGGCGGCGAGGGTGGCGGCTGTGCTGTGGCGGGTCCGAGGCAGGGCGGAGACGGGGCATGGGTGGGGGTGGGGGCGGCGAGGGCGGCGGCGAGAGGCGCGAGCGCGTGGGCGTGGATCACACTCTCGCCCCGAGGCAGATCCATCGTTGTGATAAATCAGCTCCAAATCGTGATAAAATATTTGACATCTGCAATGGAATTCTAATAATGACGTATATCCGAGAATGAAGACCCTCAGCAAATGAGGGGGATAGAATGCACCGTAGGAGGCAAACCAGTGTGAATCGAGGTTCTTTGGAATTCACCGCTTTCATTGCAGAGGGATGGCCCACCAATTTTCGGACAAAGCTTGATTAAGTTGTTCCTCTTGATCGAACATGCGTCCGGCAAAGCGAAATTTCGATATCCGACAGAGAGTCGACAGTCGAAGATCAAAACCGAATGATGAGTGCCTAGAAAAGTATTCATTTCATCATAATTAAATCACTTAGAAAATACCCAAAATATATTATCCTTAATACATTGATATTCAAAATATATGAAAAACAATGGAAATTCAGTTATTGTAAGAACTCGATGATATCGTTTTAACTACGGTCCTCTCCACAGAATTTCACTTTCCTTGTGCACTGACGATTTGTGGTACTACGTACAATATCCGAGAATTAATAAATGATATTCTTTCACAAAAATACTTTTTGCAGAAAAGAATATTGAGTTTTATACCAAGAAAAACAAGATTTCTGACATCAAATTTAAGATGTTAATTGCAGATTTTGTAATTAAAAGAGGTTATTGCAATTAGAAAAAAAATTAATATTAACCTTGGAACTTTTTAAACGATAAATACGATGTAGTATTTGAAATTCTATAATATTTATAGGCTACAATTTAACAGCAGGTGAGGTACCCAGTGCGTTTAACAGACAGATAACATTTTTAGCCATCAATTTTCTAAACATTTATTTTATCTTATAATGCGTTTTAGTCAAAATATGAAACGAAAATAATTCTTCTGTCGTGAAGAGAGTAAATGCAATTTATTTTGTTAATAACGCAATGGCGTATTGTTCAATTTCGGAGAAGTTTTTTTTATCAAACAATTTATCGAGATCTCCTTTCTCATTTTTCACAGATACCAATCTAACATGGATGAGGGTCGTCTATTTTTTGATTTATTTGGAATTAATTTTGATTATCTAGAACACTATTTTTTAATTTATTTCTCGTTTTATATTTTCAGCCTTTTATGCTTAAAATTAATGATTATTATTTCCTTGAAAACAAAAATTCACGGATTCGAGACAGATTTCAATAAAGGCGTTTGTCAACCACCCAAACAAATTTTGTGTTCTCCAAAAAGTCTTCCGATAATGAACGCCGCTTACAATTCCGCGTCTCTACAACAAATGAGAAACGCCTGCTTCCGAGGGACTGGTAATATCCAACACGGGAGGAGAATTCGATGTAGAATATCGCCATTCCACGCATATATCCGCACAATAGAACATAGTTGGTTTCGCACCATAAAAAACGCGTGGCTATATTTATCTGCGCTGCGGGAAATCCGGTTGGAGGGAGCGGGGAGGCTTTGGAGAACTTTGAAGCGGGCGCAGGATTACAAGGGGCCATTAGAGGGAACGTCAAAATCGTAAAAACGCGGCAAAAACACAAGCGGGCGGAATATTCGCGCTGAACAGTCACATTCCATCGGGCCCGGCAGTCCCCGCACAATGGCTCCTGCTCAGGGCGCTGCGTCGCCGATTCGCGCTCGCTCTTTTAGTGCTGCCTCCCATTGAACACACCGGAATTGTTTTATGTTTCTCCGCAAGGGCCAATACAGCCATCAAGTTATGAAATTCGACGGTCGTTAGATCGTAGCGTCTAATACTGCTTTGGTTCAGTACTAGGGGCATGCACTAGCAAAAACGCTGTTGAACAAAACTATACAAAATTGTTTTCCAAAAGGTGCACTACACTGTGCAAGAACAACTAATAAAATATTATCGTGCAACAGTGTAAAAAAATAAATATTTTAATAAAAACAGTCTTCACAAATACTTCAATAACGTAGAAAAATTTATTTACTGCACAACAGTTCTTTACCTACCAAGAATATAAAAAATATTGCTGTACCATAACGCAAAGAGTGAAAATATAATATTTAATGGCAGGCAGCCTCCTCCTTGGAGTCTTGATGTCACATAACGTCAGCTGTTGTAAACAACGACTCACTGAGTATGAGAATTCAGTCGGCAAGTGTAGTTTGAGAATAGAAAGATAAACACAATCCAACATTTGCATTATTCAGTATCTAACGAAACAGTTGACACTTTTCACATAGCGGGTGGCTGCAGAGTATTCTTTAAATTACTGCGTGTATTGGAAATTAGTAATATATATTCTGTGTCAGTAAGCATTTTCAGAAAGCAACGCCCAAGAACGTCAAGATTCGTTGTACAAGTTTTTTATTAATTTCAAACGGAAGTATTTCTTTTCAAATAAGAAAAGATAAAATGAATCTAATTCACATCAACCCCTGTAATCATTTTTATTACTTCACAATCAATCCCAGGAATACTTGGGAGCTGTAAATGGCGCCAATGTATGCGTTTAAAGTGACTGGTTCTGTGCGTAGAAAACTTTCCATAAATCCTGTGTAGTCTGTAGAAACGTGAAAATAAGTATTTCTTCTTTTTGCCGGATTCTTCACCTCTTTATTTTCATGGAAATGAAATTCTTCAACTCAACAACCACCAGTCACATTTCTTGATGAGTTTTCTGTACTCACGTGTATCATTTGTCGTACTTTTGATGTAGTCATTAAATTTCGAAGTCTAACATAACTAACTCATCTAAACTTTCCAAAGATATTTTAAAATACTTTACTCACGTAAGTCAATTTTTTCTCAACTTGACTAGTTCTCTTCTTTACAATAATCTACTTATATCGCACAAAAACCACATCAAAATAACGAGAAAAATTGAACTACTAAATATCATACTATGTAGAATAAGCTAAATAAATATGTATTAATTTTTACATTTTTAGCCTTTATAGTTTTTGAAGAAGGCCTACCTCTTTTCATTAGGTGGCTACCTCATACTATCAAAATATCTGTTTTTTTAAAAAATACTTTGTTAAGTATTATACAGAATAAACTTGGTCACATTAGTTTGTTATCATTTATTGAGTCCCAAGCCGCCTCCTCCTTTCAATCCAGAGTGTCACATTCACATTCTCTCTTTCCCACAGCCTTCATTTCTCCGCACCAACGCCGCCCCGCCCCTCCACTGGCGCGGCCGCGGGCAGGCAGCTCCGAGCAGCCCTCTCGACGGCCCCGGCCTCCGCCCCCGCGCCTCGTATGGTAATGCTCTTTGTGAATGCACAAGTGAAGTGCGCTGGGCGAACGGTGTTTCTGATCGCCAGCGCGTTTTGTGAGAACTTCAAAATCAGTTGCTGAATCCCCTCCCCACGCGGGAACACGTGTACCCAACGCAAATTCGAATTTTAAATTCTAATGCCATCGATCGGCCGACTGTTGCTGCTGCCGCTGCCGCTGCCAACCTCCACCGCCGCCGCCGCATTTGCATAGCATCGGGTTCTGACAGGTCGCGCCACCGATGCTAAGTGATGTATGTACAATCGTCGTAAATAATTATTCCTCTGCGTAATCGTATTGGACCGAGCAATTCCAAACCGCGTGAGTGAATTAGTTTACGTAACGTTTGATGTGATTCCGGAATTTTTCGAAAACAGCCCTTTCAGAGACTGGGGCCAGTGTGGTATGGGCGTGACAACCCACATTCACATTTGCAAATAGAACCAGTAATTAAAAGTCATTAAAATGAAATACGTAGTTAATTTTCACAATTCAGTCAGTGTTATAATTTCACACCTTCATGGAAAGTTGCGTAATTGTATATTTTCCCATTTGAGCTAAAAATGGATTGATTTTTTAAATAAAATTTGCAGAATTAATTTTGAGTGAACATGAACAAAAACGTGGAAAAAATTGAAGTTTTTAAATAACATCCTAAACACTTCGAATTATAATACATGTACACAGAAACATAGTTGCCTCCTTTTTTATTGCTAGGCTAACATTCTTTTTTACTCTAAACTATTATGGTAAGTTTTGACATTTTCTATGCTTCGGAGAGTCTTGCATGTTAGGGATTGTAATAAATATATTCTACATATTATTATATTGTGCTGTTAGACAAAATGTTTATCCATTGTTGTTTGTTTATGCTTATGGATGACGTTTGGCAGGCTTGTATGTCAGTCTTTGGTCTATATGCATGTGTACTATGTATGCGCCTGTTAGTTCGAGCACAAGTATGTGTGTGTCAGTAACAAATAAAATCAAAATATGTCACATACATCTTGTGATCTTCTACAATATTCTATTACAATTATTTTTGTATTCAATTATTAAAGAATTTTATTACAATAATGTGTTATTAACAGATATCATTATTAATGTTCTTTTCAATTCCAACGACTTCTATGGCAGTTTTCAGATATTTCGTTGATGTTACGTTACATTTCATTTCTTTTAATAATAATTTTGAAGAATATTCATGATCCCTGTTATAAAATAAATCAGAAATATTGAGAAATAAAATTAATTTTATGTAGGTTCTGTATCAGTAGGATACCAGAGTCTTTATAAATGTTTGAAGCACATTTAATGTTGTATAAAATTGTAATCGTACCATGAAACCCCCTTTTTTATTTTTTCATTCTACTTACATGCATTAAATTTTCTAAAAAAATTGTTTTGTAAATAAATCTTGGCGAAAATATACTTCGAAATGCTAAAGAATACGTTAATGTAATTTACAATTCCTTGAGTGAATATTTTCACTGAAGAAGAAAAACGCTGGCACAAACTACGAGCATTTCCTTCAAACACGCACCGTTTTCCAAGAATCACGTACATCCTGAACTCTCCCGCCTACCGTTTCCTACAAATCCATCCACTAAATTGGAATAAGAACACGGCGGATTCAACGTTCTCCGTCACATAAACAGAGGAAGGAAATATTCCGAAATAATCTCTTTTCTCAATTTCCTCCCGCGAGCGGTTTGCACAATGGAACTCGATAAACCCCGGCGCGCGCACACAATGGCGAGCGAACCAAGCAGGTTGCCTTAGCCTCCGAGGTAACCGCAGCTCGCACGCAGCTGATCGGACGAAGCAGAGGAATCCGACCTGGGATCATTGGGTTTTGGAGGGCGACTTCTAAAAACCGCGAGCATTCATGAAACCCTTCAGGAATCGAGTCCTAAGCTCCAGGAAAAAAAACGGCATGCGGCCGCCTATTTTCATTTTCTATTTAATTTTTTTCAAAAAATAAAAGGTCCTGTGGAAAGAACGAGCAAATCCTCCAAAGGTCCGCTGAAGTCACCACCACCGTTTCACGTTAAAACACAGAACACAACATGTCCTAAAGCAGGACGGGAGACACTCGTCACTTTGGCTTCAACAGATGCACTGCGGGCTGGTGGACGAGGGATGCCAGATTAAAAAGTCGGGGAACAATGGCTGGGTCTTGGAACCAGGTGCACTGAGCTTTGCCACGACTTGACCACTCTGCTGTCTCGTTGGCGACGCGTCGCCATCATCAGACCCGTAAAAGGAGACCTAAAGAAGGCAGAAAAAGACGCGATCCCTTGGGAGCTTTTCACTGCCTTTCGTGTAGTGAAAGTAGAGGAGACGGTAAGGAGGACCTAGCATTTTTTCGTGAAGTAAGTAAAATAGAATCTATGTAGGAAAACCAACGTCTGTAAATTACAACTTGTAAACAAACAATATAAGATTATTTCATGTCAGACTATATGCTTTTTCTAGCCTTTTCACATCTGCAAATAATCATCATTAACTTATCAAATTCAATTTTTGAATGTTCAGTTCATTACGTTTTTGACCATCATAAGTCGTCAATATTACTGGAACTCTCAATATAATAGTGTTCTTTCCAAAATTCTCTTTTTCAATCAGTAATTAATTTTATAAACCTCTAGTAAAATATACTTCAGGTTTCAATCTTGTCATGGAACGTTAATTAAGACTATTTATTTTATAAAGCATTACCAATGTGTTTCAAGTTTTCTACATAAATCTCGTACTGCACATGTTCTTTCTCTTCATATATTCAATTTTATATACTTGTAAAAAAAATCAGATTTTTAGACTACCAACAGTAAAACTTGAATTAAGCTTACACTGTTGGTTCTTGAAAAAAGTGAGGGGGGTTGCTTAATTGGGAATTATTTTTTTTGAAAAGAACTACTATTCTTAGACATCGAATGTTTAGGAATGTATATTTTACATCGAATGTTTATGAAAGTTTATGAATGTTTATGAAATGTCTTAGGAGCTCAAAACCTGGCTTTTTTCGGACATTCTTTAGACAATTTTTTCATGTGATTGTCATGGGTGAGCGCTGGGCTCAGATTCCGGACGGAAGCCAAACTCGCTTGTTACGGTACAAGTGGATAACCCTGACTTCTGATATTGGTATTCTATCGCACTGGATGTTCTTCCAGAAACGTAAGGAAATATAAGAATTAAACGTCATTTTCATGTCCGTGCTCTCATTAGAAGAAATGAAACAAGTGGAGCGAGCAGCCTGATACCTTATAAGTGTGGCCACGGTTTGTTTATTGTTACTTGATTCCCGAAATAAAATTCCCTCCGATTCTTCGAGAATGAAGGAAATGTCTCGCGAATCTTTTTTTAAAGTCGCCAATTTTAATTTTAACCGCAACAAATTTGGTTTACTGAATACTTACAATTTTTCTGAAAGTGATTTGAAAGTATTAAAAGGAATAAATTAAGACAATTGCTATCAAGGGGCGGAAAGAGGGGTGGTCTGTGCACAGGGGTATAATTCGCATACACAATACAGTCGACTCCAGTTGTATTCTGGCGAGTAACATTTTTGGTTCACTATATCAGATTATAAGATAAGATAATAGTAATTAAGAAAATGAGTGTAAAAAGGGGGGGATTTTTTTTGCGTGAATGGTATGTTCAAGAAAACGAGCGACGATAGGAAGGAGTTTTCTTATATACCATGAGTGCAATTATACCCCTTCATACACATCTTACGTTCAATATTTTTTCGTTTCCATTTACGAATAATTTAAATTTTAAGAAATTCAAATACATCTTTTCCGCCCGAGGTACGCATTTTATGACTATTTTAGTGGGTCTTGCATTGTTTTTGTTTCCACAAAACATTTGCAAAAAGAAGTTAATGAACATATTGCGGATAAAATAAGAAGCTGACAAAGCATGAAAACATTAGTTCCACGAAAAGTAAAGACAGAGAGAATACAAATGTATAAATATTGGGGGGGGGGGAAACTAGTCACTTCTGACACAGTTTTGCTGCAGCATCCTTTTTAGAACTGGTAAAAACAACTGACGTTTAGACTTTTTACATTCGTAATCCTAAGAAAAAATGTTTTACAGGTAAAACATTTCATTTTTTCAGGTTAAATATTTTATGTTGTTCCTTAGCTAGCATAACGTTTTGTTCCCCAATTTAGTTTTATTCCTTCGTTGTTTATATGTACTACATAATTGCTGTAGGTACGTAATATGTGATGCACTTTTTTTTTCGTGTTTCATGGTCGACTGCAAATACCTTGACAACATCTGTATTACAGTTTCTTAATTACACGATTTCGCTCCTTTTCTGAATTTCGATTTGTAGGTGTGGTTTTTTACTTTCACGATGGAATTTTAATTGCACGCGTGCTATTAACATAGAGATAATCAACGATATTTCATGAAATTAATGAACATATTTAGTTCACGAAAGGAAAATTTAAGCTGCAATTGGCTATAACCCGATGGCAGCTATCTATACAAATAAGGTAATATAACTACCATAAAAGTTGTGTTACAGTAATAATAATAATAATAATAATAGTAATAATAATAATAATAATAATAATGGTACAATAATAAAAAATAGTGGTAAAATAGTAATAAAAACAAAGGTTTAGTAATTATAAAAATAATGGTATAATATTAATAATAATATAAAAACTGAATGATTCATAAAACATTAATTTACACTACGAAAAAGAAACTTCTATAATCTAACTTCGCATTGAAAGTTTGTTCAATTAAGAACACACTGCACTGGCACTACACTGCACTTCTCTTCACTATGACCCTTAAATCATTTCCTTCTTTATTTCTCTGCTCTACACTGCACCACAACTCACTTCACAATATAACACTCATGCATACCTCATATAACTGAGACACTGAGAGACACCGAGACACCATGTCAAAATTAAATAGAATTTCTCCACAATTATTGATTTTATTAATATAGAGACACCGCAGAATACATTAAAATCACGAAATGAAAATTTCAATTTCTTTATTTGTCCTTAAAAAATCAATTATTTCAATTGTTTGCTGCCCAAATTTCTCATTAGTAATTTCTCTAGATTCTTCTCCAGAATTCGTTCACTATCTGTACTTGATTGTGCATTGTCCGCAGTCTCCATCGTAATGTAGTCTTGACACTCTTCAATGTCTATTGCACAGTTGGAACTCCTTAATTTGCATCGTCTTCATCACCCATCAGTAAGGTTCCCATTCCGTGGCCGCTACCTCCACATCACGGGAGATTTCTTCGATGATGACCTTTGGCAGACGTTATTTCTTCCGACGGCCTGTTGGAATTTGTGACAGTTAAGGCGATACATTTTTTCAGGAAGGAATTAATTTCCAGGATGTATTTCGTACGTTGACTATAGCTGAGGTTCAGAGTTCACTACAACCGAATCTTGTTGTACTTATTTGTAAAGTGAAACGGGAGCACGGACTTACGTTTACTGTATAACCGACAGTTCACTCTATCCGAATTCATAATAACCGGGAAATGGGATTCAGTGTCCGTTCCAAGGGAAAAAAGGTAATTCAGTGAGGTGTAATAGGGCAGTCTTTCCGTGAGGTTTCACTCTTTCTTTCTGATTTTCAAAACTTATATTTCGTGCACTGCACAAACACGACGAGCACCCCCCCTCAACACACACACACACACACACACACACACACGCATACATACACACACAACGCAGGATTTCTATTCACGTGCCGCCAACACGAACGACTGTTGAAATGCCCAACCAGACTGTCGAAATGTTGAAAGTCGCCCGCCCCCTGACTAATCTGCCCAGCGGCTCAGAGCGTTGAGTACTCGGAGGACGCAAAGCAGCTGCGGGCAGGTCGCCCTCCGCCCGGATTAATGGTTGAACTTTTTTAGACAAGAATACCGCTCTTTTACGAACGAAAACAAACGCGATAAAAATTATTATTTGTTATTCTATTTTCAGTTCTTTTGGCATATTAATGTTATATGCGCGTGTTTATATATGTGAGTTTTTAATATATGTTAGTTTGTAAATATGAACATAAAGGGTTAGTATTTATAAGCTCGTTTGCATAAATTAATTCATTCTATGTCACAAAGATCGTTACGTAAGTAACAGTTGATTTCTATTCCAATCATCAATTTATTCTCAATACTATTGTTATAAAATTAAGAGAACTTAAATATTTGTTATTAGCAATGCTAAGCAATTTTTCTAATAGAGCGCATTTAATTTGATAAAAAAATTATAACAATGATAGACGTAAAGTTAGTTAGCAAGAAAAATTTGATAACCGCCAATGTAAAATAAAAACCAACTAAAACGCAATGTGGGCGGCGTTTGCCGCGTAGGTAGGAATTAAGCCCATGGACTTGCGCCTGCGTTTCGATATTGTCGCCGCATTCGACACAATGTAGTAACCATTTGAAAATGTAAATAAAACCATGATGACGTGGTAATGTTTGGGATCAAATATGTACAAAAATGTAGATGTATTTATTTCAACTTCGATTGAACTGGAGATTTTTTATATACATACAAAACATTATTAACGTGTTGATTTACATTGCAATACAAGGCTACCTAAATTCTATTAATTCAAAAATCTGGATGAACTCTTTTTTAATTTTTCTTTTGAGACCTGATATACTTCTGATAAATAACTGTAAAATGTATTCACAGACCACCGTTTTGGTTACATTGTTTATGTTATTACAGTCTGTGACATGAGTGAAAAGAAACAGTTTTGGAAAGATTTTTATCTTCAGATAAATAGGAAGGGTCACCTTTAGTTCTAAAATTTAATTATCACAAGACACACCTTCCGACAGATTATTTAAAATTAATTTCAAATTAACAAATTTCTTTGGCTTGGTTTTCATCTTTGAAGGGATCATGGCTTGAATGATGATATTTACCGGAGGTTGTATCACCGCCACATTGCTGAGGAAAAACTGCTTGCTTACGAGACTGTGAGTAAACTTTTGAAGGGTTGGTAAATTTTGGAACATTTGTAATAACACAATTTAAAGAAAAGAAGAATGGTTCATAGGTATCATGTACCTATCAGGTATCATTAATCAAACATACCATATTAAAGGCAATTGAATGATATCAAAATTTGTTTTTCCAGCATCAATTTCTATTACTACAATTCTTTTCTATTTAATAGTATATAAAGAATAAATATCGATTTCATATGAAATAACGTTTCCCTACTCTGTATAACATTACAACATGAGTGTTATATCATTTCTATTAGCTTAAACGTCCTTTATGTACGAATCGTGTTTTCAAAGAACCTCGCTTATCGTGGGAAAAAAAAATACTCCCCACCTGGACGGAAACGAAATCGCATAACAATCAAGTTGAAGGAGACCCGCTTTTCAAGCTCACATTATGACGTGGGCAATATTGCGCATCTGTTTATGGTTAATAATTCTCTCCACAAATGGATCGTCCTGACTGCCAGAAGAAGAGGGGGGCGGCTGAGAGAGGGTGCGGACGCTTGACCCTTTGTGCCCATCCCTCGCCCTCCGATTTGTGTTGGTGTAGCGAGAGCAAATCCCCGCCGACGTCGCCTCCGCCATCACCAGACCATTGGTGACTCGGCCACCTTCTCCACTCCTTTTACTGTCACCATTACTTACACCCTGTAGCGACTCTGACCGGGAAGTCTTAGGGTTCGAATCCCGACGGTAGTGGATTTTCGACAGCTATACATCTTGGTCGAATTCAGTCGCTGTCTGGGGTAGAATTCAAGCGGTCAAACTGCTCTGATCGGTGGTTTTGCCAGTTTCTCCGATCATCACCAGGCGAATGTGCAGTAGTACTCTAACAAACGGACAACGGACCGCGCGCGACCTTTCCTTCTTCTTCCTTGTTCTTTCCTCACTCCTTATTTACATACACTTACACTTATAATCACTACACTGTCACACCTCACGGTAGACCAGATGAACGCTTAGAGCTTGCGATGACAGGAACGGTGCCCCGCTGTTGGGACATACCAGGTAGAGGAAAATCTCGCAAGCCAGCGTGTAGGTGCGTGCAAATGAGCAGGAAGGCAGCAAATCTTGCCATCCAGTGTGGAAAGATCACCGCCACCTCCCTTCAATAAAACATGCCCAACAAAACCACACGTCGGGAGAGTAGTCGAGAGCTTAGTGCTTGTCCCGCTGGTGGGAGATACCTGGTTGAGGAAAACCCCGCAAGCTTACGGGTGGGTCGGCGCCGGATCTCGCCATCCAGCGGGGGAAGATCACCATCACCTCACGAATAAAAAAGCGTGCACTACATTTACGGGACTAATAACCTTTTATCCGTTGACGCGTCCGGAAACATCAATCAATCAATCAATCCATCGCAATAACCATCATCCCCCCCACCACCACCCCCGTTGAGCAGCCGGGCCTTCACCTCCGCGCCGCGTGTTTGCATTGTGTGTGTGTGTCCGCGCGCGGGCGCTCCGCCTCGTCACGCCTCGTTTGGGCGCGCCCGCACCCGCCGCGCGGCGGTTCACGGGGCGGTGGGCCGCCAATGGAGGAAATCACTGTGAAATTTGTGGCGGCCCCGGCGGGGAGGGGCCTCCGCCGCCGCCATGGCGTGCCCCCCCCCTAGGCCTCCCCTCGCTCGCACCCGATGCACGCTACCCCGTTCACACAAACACGCAATGAACTCATTTTCTTTAACTCGAGATTTCTTATGTTCATGGTACATCCTTGCTGGTATGTACTGCTTGCTGTAAATCATGTAAATAATGTTCGTTGTTAAATTAAGTCAGGATGTAAGACAAAGTAGATTTAGATTAGTTTGTAAGTATCTAGTTTGTGTTGAGTCAAGGTTACAAAAGAATATAAAACAAAATTTACATAATAAATACATAGGAAGAGGCTAACCATAGGGTCGATGACTTTTATGTGTATAAGGGAACTCTTAAGTGATAAGTGCTTTCTCAAAATAAGTGTTCACTTAAAGGCGCATGTATTTCATAGACGTTCCTTACGACCGCGGAATAAGTGTTCCCTTAAGGGAAAAGGAAATGTGGCAACATGACATTGGAGGCAGCTGTTTCGAAGTTCTTAGCAACCGAGTTTACACACACACTTGTTTTTGAACAAAGAGCGTCCAATTTACCAGGGGCGGACACCAACGTTTGAGTTTACGACGCGCGCTTCGACCACGTGTGTCTTCCCATTTGTTGTGTGTACGCGTACGAGTCAGGTTGTGTCCGCAGCGAAATATTTAGTGTGTGGTGCTTCTTCAAAGTAGTTTACTTTCTTCGAGGTAAGTAAATTGTATGATCCACAATGCTGTTAAGTGTCGCCACTAATACTATTTTACAATACTTTCTTGCGGTGTATAATGTTATTCATGAGAAAAACCCTCTTTTTTTGCAGGTATTTTCTTGTGTGCTTATTCGAGTAAATTTTTTCTTTCCTCGCTTTGCCTTATTGTTTCAAGTAAGTTTGTTACTCAAGCCATTTATGATGATTATTATTTGTGAGTGCGCTTCCACATAGGCCTAATGCTTTCTCTAACTTTTGCAGGTATTTGTTTTTTAATTCCTGGAAAATTAAATTTTTCCTTATCTTTGTCCTATTGTTTGAAGTAAGTTTGTTACTCAAGCTATTTATGATTATTATTATTATTTGTGTGAGTGCTACCACATAGATCTAATGCTTTCTCTAATTTTTGCAGGTATTTTTTTTTTATTCCTGGAAAATTAAATTTGTCCTATTGTTTGAAGTAAGTTTGTTACTCAAGCTATTTATGATTATTATTATTATTATTATTATTATTATTATTATTATTATTATTTGTGTGAGTGCTACCACATAGATCTAATGCTTTCTCTAATTTTTGCTGGTATTTTTTTATTCCTGGAAAATTAAATTTTTCCTTATCTTTGTCCTATTGTTTGAAGTAAGTTTGTTACTCAAGCTATTTATGATTATTATTATTATTATTATTATTATTATTATTTGTGTGAGTGCTACCACATAGATCTAATGCTTTCTCAAATTTTTGCTGGTATTTTTTTATTCCTGGAAAATTAAATTTTTCCTTATCTTTGTCCTATTGTTTAAAGTAAGTTTGTTACTCAAGCTATTTATGATGATTATTATTTGTGTGAGTGCTACCACATAGATCTAATGCTTTCTCTAATTTTTGCTGGTATTTTTTTATTCCTGGAAAATTAAATTTTTCCTTATCTTTGTCCTATTGTTTGAAGTAAGTTTGTTACTCAAGCTATTTATGATGATTATTATTTGTGTGAGTGCTACCACATAGATCTAATGCTTTCTCTAATTTTTGCAGGTATTTGTTTTTTTATTCCTGGAAAATTAAATTTTTCTTCATCTTTGCCCTATTGTTTGAAGTAAGTTTGTTACACAAGTCATTCTTGAATGTATTTTTGTTATGTTCAATGCATTTTTCCCCTTATTGATTTATAACAGTGATTTGTAAATTGGTGTGATATTTCTTTTTCAAGTTGTACAATCATGCCTAAAGGGAAAAATTATTGTATTGAGGAGAAGAAGATTCTTCGAGAACTTGTCCTATTTCATAAGAATGTGGTGGAGAATAAAGCATCTGATGCTATTTCGAACAACAGAAAAAAAGCTGCTTGGGAGAAAATAACCCAAGAGTTTAATGCGAGATCTGAAAATGGCCCTGTAAGTACCTACCATGAAATATTTCATGTTAGAGCTTGAAATTAAAAAAGGTCTAATATGGAATACTTTATTTACAGAGAACTGTTGACCAACTGCGCAGGCTGTGGGAAAATATAAAGTTCCGCAGGAAGAGTGAGTTGGCAGCTGAAACTCGCCGGCTTATGGGAACTGGGGGTGGCCCAATGCTCGGAGGAACTCTTGAAGAGGACCCTGAACTTGATTCCTGCGGAGTGGACATCCGTCTGCAGAATTCACTTGATAGTGATTATGTGGAAATGATTAGAAGTGGGGCAGCCTCCAGTTATGCGATTGTTGAAGAGGTTCTCCAAGAGAACGAAGGAGCTTTCGATATAAATGAAAGTGCACATTCCTCGCAGGTTGAGAGTGTGTATGCAAATTCCCCCTCGGAGGACCGCAGTTCCGCAGGACAAAGCAGCTCAGTCTTGAAAGGAACACAGTCTCTCCCAAGCACTTCCCAGTCTCAAAGTAAAAATATCGAACAGTCTACCACCCCCAGACACCCAAAAACCCAGTCATATTATACTGAAGCAAACCTTCGAATTGACAAAGCCTCTTATCTTTGTCAGTTGGAGAAGGAGATCGGCGACCTAAGGAAGACTGAGGCGAGAGGTCGCTGTGAAATTGTTGAGTGGCAACTGAAGTGCCAGAAAAACAAGGACAAAATACAAACTTTAAAATTAGAGCTGCTACAGCAACAATTAGAGGCAGCAAAATGTGAAGAAAGGTTTAGGAAGGAAGCAAGGATGCTGGAGCTAGCAAAATTAAAAAAAAACCTAGAATAAAAAATTTGTAAAAAAGTATATTATGTAAAAAAATAGTACAAATACATTAATTATTAAAATAACGTTGTATAAAAGCTTGCTTTATTACATTTGAATTTGCATTTTCAGGTACAGCAAGTGTTCCTACTTCAATAATGTTTCTTTCATCTTCGCCTTCATCTAAATTCCATAAATCACCATTTTCAATTCCAATATTGTGCAGAACTGCACAAGCAGTTATGATTCTTGTTATATTCTTTACCTTGTTTTGTAATTCAAAATATAAACAAGGAAACCTTCTTTTCCATCTACCAATTAGTCTTTCGACACTACTTCTTGTAGTTTTCAGAGCCCTATTATAATTTTGCTCAGGGCGATTTTGTGGATTTTGGACCGGTGTGTATATATATTTTCTAGTGGCATAGCCACTGTCTCCAAGCAGGTGTCCCGGTATTTGTCGTTCGCTCAACCGCACACGCACAGCACTATTTTCAAAGATTCTGCTGTCATGGGCAGAACCTGGCCAACTTACCACGATGTCTAATATTTCTTCATGAGGTCCGCCAACAATTTGTACGTTAATAGAAAAAAATGCTTTTCTGTTGCGGAAAACCTCTGCGTTGGTCCCTCCAGGACTTTTTATTGGAACATGGGTTCCATCAATTACTCCCACAACTCCTGGAAAACCAGCTTTCCTATAAAATTCCAATTTCAGCTTGTTTAGGATTAGAGGTTCAGCAGGAAACTTAACGTACTTGCTGATGTGGCGTGCGAATGTGTCTGACACTTCACCAATTATCCGGCACACAGATGACTGGCTAATGTTGTATAAATCAGCACAAACCATCTGAAATTAATAATTACATAGTTGACATTCAATTATTATTATTACAGATTAATTTCATTATATTAATAAACAACCAATACTGGCAGGCATGTTCCTATTATTATGCTGTAGATAATACTATTTTGCATTGTGAAATAACAAATTAAAACATTGATTTGTTGAAAGAATTGATTTCTCTACTTGCCAATGACCTAAAGTAGGGTCAAAACTGACCAGTTCAACCAGTTTCCATCATGTATTAAACAGTGTGTTAATGTAATGTTCCTGTGTTGGTTGACCAAATATTTAAAATTTCATTCATGTTTCTGCTACATCTATTATGTCCTCATACAGACAAGAGGAGATGTTTTGATATCAGTATCATATATTACTAATTTATTTACTACCAACTCCTGATAAATGTTTGGTAACAATATAATCCATGATTGTCAAATAAAAATTTTAATTAATTCTGCATCGTCTTGTGCATTTTTAAGTATTATTAATGTGTATTATTTGATTGTAATATTAACATCAATTACCATTGATTCCACAACGTTAACTTATGCTCTAATGTAAACGAGCTAAAATAACATAGGTCTGCCAATATTGGTTGTGGATTATTAACAAAATTTCATGTAATTGAAATGTCAACCCCCATATAATAAATTCCATTTTACAACAATTTAAATTACATATTTTACTTCTTAACTTACTTGTATCTTGTACTCTACTTACTTCATATTGTATATTTATAATTACTCATAATAGTTCTTATAAATGTAATGAATAAAAGTTAAAAATTATGGAAACATACCTGAAATGATGAAGTTGCATAAAATCTTAATGCAACGAGAACTTTTAATAACGGTGAAATCGGCAGTCCTCTTTGCGTCGTTGGAACTCTCTCGATCATCGGCACTAGTAAATCCACTACTGTGGTTTTATGAAAACGAAACCGCTTTCGGAACTGTTCATCATTGTACATTTCCAATGGATTGCTCACATCTCGAATATACCTTTTTGAATTTCGCAGAATGTGTTGAGTATAAAACTCAAAATATTCTGCGAAGTCGTTATCCATATCACATGGATCGGTTTAATAGACTACTTTTAACTAACCACCAACAAAACGAATTCAACAGCAGGTGAACGCTACGTAAAAATATAACCTAAACTGGTAACGACTGACAAGACGAGACAACCATAAGGGCCACTTAAGGGAGCAAGCTGCCTCGCTTATACGAATGAGTGCGCACTTAAGACTTCACTCAAGGGCTGTTTATGAATATACTTCGTCCACTTAAGGGAACACTCAGAATAAGTGTCGACTATGAATTCGGCCCTTACGACTTCCATCTCTTTCGTCCGACTTCTGCCTCTGTCTACATCAGCGTTGTATGCTCGATGTAGGGCCGCACTCTGTCCGCGCGCCTTCGCAAGCCAGTGGACCCTTCCTTGACAGACATTTAAACTTCTAGCCGAGTTCTCATAACTGGTGGAGTCGCGATTTCACAATATAATAATTACATTTAACTGACTTTTGTCCAGGGTAAGCGCAGCATACCTAGCTTACCTGGAATGCACGCCACTGCAAGTAACTCATCCACGCTACTCGGGATTCGGCGAGCGATTGCTCGCTGTTCGCGGAATAACGAATGTGTGGAGCCGCCTTAAGCTGAGTCACGAACTTATTGTAAATACACATACTACTTAAGTTGTGAAAAATCGAATATTTCAGAGATGGAGATCAGAAGACTAAAATTTTAATAATTCAATCGTTTAACAATACTTAAATCAGGAATAAGCCTACTGAAGATTTGAAAAACAATTGTAAATGGAACTGCTTACTTATAATTGATGATATACTCCTCGTTTTCAAAAGTTTGCGGCCATCTCAATTGTTTGAAATGTTTTGTAAATGAATTCTGTCTGGTTTTCTTCAGAAAATTGCCATTCTTTCTTTAAACATAGCATCTTGTGAACACTTACAAGAAAGTTTCTGTTGTATTAAAATAGTAGCCAAGTTGGAGATTCTGTTATTTGATTTAGAATTACGCAAATGCGTTTTAATTATTTTCAGAGTGCTCATTGTCAATGAGACGCAACGACATGCAGGTGCAGGTCAACATTTCACTTGTAACCTACACATGAATACGCTATCCAATCAACTTAGGAAATGAAATTACATTGATCAGATCTTGTTTGATCTTTCCACAATACAATACTATTGGGGTATTCACATACTCGCTGCGATACCATCCATGTTTTCAAATCAACGTTTTTTAAATCATCGTGTTTTATTAAGGCTAAATGAACCGACACTAGTTCAATTTGTCGCCACCACGCGGCAGCACCAAAATAATCAAAATTTACTTGACCAATAACGTCTGAACAATTAGTCCGTTCTTTGATCTGTAAACGGCATTGGGCGCCTTTTTAAAATAGAATTTACGCTACGAAGCCATTTTTTCAAAAACCATTTCAAAAAAAATTAATTTCCTTCATAGTTCCGGGATGAAATTAAAAAATGTGGGCTTATAGCGGGATGACGATGTGCTTCCTGAATACATCGCCGTGTCAATCATGCAAATCGAATGAATAGGAGCGTAAAATGAAAATTGGATTAACACCTCCCCCCTCCCCCTTCCACTTCGTTACATCACCCGCCCGTTGTGGGCCCTCCCTCGACGGGGCGGCACAGCCAGCTCCGGTGGCCGGCGCGAGGCCGAATTTTCAGGCAGGCAAGCCAGGCAATCGGTTTATGCTTTCGCAGTGCTGGGGAAAATACTTTAAATTTAGTATTTAAATACGTACTGAAAATACATTAGTTTTTGAATTGCTAAATACATATGTATTCAAAATATTTAAATACTCAAAATACAGTCAATACAATACTTTCGCATAACAAGTTTTTTATAGCAAAATATATTGTAATTGTTAAATATATTAAATTACTAAATGACAATCATAATTTTCTGAATAACTAAAATCTTTGAATGTAACTTTCACTTATACTTTCACAAAAACATTTCCAAATATAAAATGACATCAAAAATATCTCTAACTGAAATAAAGAAAATGCCATTCAAAAACGACTAGTTTTTCAAACAAATCATCAGACAAAAAATAGTGAATACATTAGTGAAAGTGAAAAATAGTGAATAGTTAGTGAATACATAAAAGCCGCTAAGGCAAACAGTCATCAACCGGTGCGGATGAACATAAACTAGTGTTATAAGGAATAAACACTTTTTTACTGACGTATAATTGTCCAGCATTTTTAATGATTTAGGCTTATCATTTTAAAATGAAGAGAAGTAAAAATCAACAGCTAATAGGGGCTTTAATTTTTGTTTCAACGAGGTCCATAAACTAGCAGAATCAAAAAGAAACTAACATCGTTATCTTCATCTGTATTTTAAGTATTTCTTTTACTAAATACATCTATTCGATGCCTTTAAATACATCGAACTATACGTCCAAAAAACTCAAAAATATAATTTTTCAAATGTAAAATGTTTTTAAAATACGTATTTCAAGTACAAGTATTTAAATTCTACCCAACCCTATGCTTTTGTCCCTTTGCATCTCAATATATTTTTTCCCCACAAATCGAACTAGGGATGCTGTAACAGAGGCGAACGGTCTCGTATCAACTGTAATAGTAGTATAAAACTATTTATCTTGTACTCGTACTATATAATTTACTTGTACTAAGTAATCCATCGAATCTTCACTTCGATATCTCAGTTTCCAAGATTTATAATAATTGTGAGACTTCATCTTTATATTTCATGGTGAATTATCTCTGCGAGCCTAACTCAGTCTTCGCAATGTGAAACCATGGAGCAGCTAGTTGCTCCGTGAGTACCTCTATGCATCGGGCGGTCGTTCTTTTACCGCTACCCACCGCGAAGGGCTAGGCTCAGAGAGTATACTAATGCTGGGCTAGGCTAAAGTGGCCGTGGGGGAGGGGGGCTGAGATTTCCAAATCCGGTATGGCACTGGGACAGTGGTTCGCAAAGAGACAACATTGCGAATGCCCACACCAAGTTTACTGATGGGCTGGCTTATCAACCATACATCAAAGACGAATGACAAGCATACTCGGTCTGTGTGTCTCATAGAAAGCACGGGAGAACAATCGGTAACAGATGGCGATTTGCCCGGCAGGGTTGGGTAAAATACTTTAAATTTAGTACTAATTACATACTTCGCCCAAAATCTTTGTAAATAAGTATTTAAATACATACTCAGAAAACAGTTTTTGATTCGAAAAAAATATACATTTAAAATACTTGAAATACTCAAAACGCAACAAATACAATCCTATTGTATATTGACAGTCATACACATTTCAAATATAAAACGATATCAAAAATAGGTCTAACACAAATGGAATTTCCTTAAAACGACTACCTTTTCAAACAAATCAACAGACAATAAAATCCTAGTTGGCAAATGTATAAAACCCGCAAAGGAAAACAT
The DNA here is from genome assembly GCA_011170035.1 of Teleogryllus occipitalis. Taxonomy (NCBI): domain Eukaryota; kingdom Metazoa; phylum Arthropoda; class Insecta; order Orthoptera; family Gryllidae; genus Teleogryllus; species Teleogryllus occipitalis. Next base: position 311,824 of record BLKR01000690.1, on the reverse strand, counting down.
TTAACTGACGTGGATGAACAGAAACTTCTGTTATAACGAATAAAAGTTATATTATTGTCGGATAATTGTATGGCTTTTTATGATTTAGATTTATCATTTAAAAATGATGAGAATTCAAATTTATCTGCTGAAAGAAAACTTTTTTTTTGTTTCAATAAGCGACATTTACTAGCAGAATAAAAAAAACTACCTGTCTTATCTTCTTTTTCATTTGTATTTACAGAATTTTAAAAAAATTTTAATAGATCTATTTTATGTATTTAAATATATCTCCAAAATACATGCCCAAAAATTAAGAAATACAGTTTTTCAAATACAAAAAGTAAGTATTTGAAATATAATTTTTTTAAATATTGTCCAACCCTGTCTATAAACAAAGCGCGATCAACAATTTACTAATCACAGTTGCCAGCTTGAGCGTTGGATATTACACGTATGTCACGAGAAGAGGCCAGAAAAATATAAAGAATGAAATTGCAAAATGTGAGCATAAATATATAAGGAAGACGCTAAAAAACGAATATGTGAAAATAGAAACTCGTACAAAATGAAAGATCAAATTTCATTAGAAAACACTTAGTAGACTTACACTGTATAAGTACGCTTACAATACAGTTTTAAATAAAACTAGCGATGATACAACAGCACATACTTTCTGGCATTATTTCTAAATTTGCAATTTTCGAAAATGTATAGAGTTCAACGAAAATGGAAATTCTTTTAAGCGTCGCTTCTATTCGTAGAAACAATTTGGAGCGGTGTTTGATAAAATGTTTTTTTTTATAAATTGCATCAATTCCATACCCAAATTATGCTAAAACTACGCGTTTTTCAATGAACTGTATATGACCTTTGCAATCTTCGAAAATACATCGAGTTCGGCGAAAATGGAACTAGAACTATATTTTTTATCGTCTTTAAACAAAAAATTGGAGTGATTTTGGGGGGGAAATGTTAATTTTTTCATTGCCTCCATTTCGCGCCAAATTACACGAAAATACTCATATTTTCGAAAAATTGTACAGGATCTTATTTCAAGATCTGACACAACAGATTTCAGTACGGAAAAAACTCTACCTTCAAGATTATAGTTGTAGGAAAACGCCCCCAAAAAATTGCACGTTAGAAATTTTCTAAAATTAAGGGATGTCAACAGACACGATACTTGCACCATTCTCTTGCGTTCTTTATGCTACCCAAGGAGAAAATTGAATCAAATAATTTGGTGCCATTTTGAGAAGATTTTGAAAATGGCTTTGAGACTTCATGTAAAGTACCCCCAAAAATCAAAATATCTGTTGAAAAAACTCCCAAAGGCTCAAGTTCGTTCAGGTAGATAGCGGAATGTCGATTTTGGAGAAAATCGGCTGAACGTTTAGGTGTTAGCGTTGACCACAAACGGACAGACTTTTGCCGTCAATCGACTTTTCCGTATCAAGAATCCACAAAACATGAATTCTCGCCACATCACGAGATAGAGGAAGTAATTTGCTATATAGCAACAGGATTTATCCACTTTTTCGCTACCAGGGCCTGGTAATAAGAGTTTTACGGTGCACGATTAGGCAACTTTATCTTTTTAGGAAGATTGAAGAGGAAGAAAATAAAATAAATGTTCACAATTTTAAATTCCATTAATAAAATATTCATTTAACCCAATTTAAAAATAAATATTTTCTCTGCCTACTGCTTTTTAAGAGAATATATTTATCTGTTAGCAATGACAACAACGGTATGCACGTAGAGAACTCAAGAACGAGCAGAGAATCTTTGAAGCACTCTCTTCGAAATCTTCACGTGCGGCAATTCTGAATTAGTATAACACAAAATATGTTTATTGGTAAAAAGATAACAAATTAAATAAAAACTTTTTCAAAATTAATCAAATATATATTTCGGAAATAATCTCAGGAGTATTGGTAGATTTGTAAAAAAATTGTAAAATTAGCAAAATGTGTGAAATACGTAATACGGTACAAAAAATGTAACGAAAAATTTAGATATTTTGTTAACATTGCAACAATTCGCCGAGATCACAAATTTCAGAACAGTATATAGAAAGACAAAACATGTAATTACGTTAGAATCCGAACTCTAGCCATGAGATCGACGGGCAGTTCCGCGAATTTTGACGTTTCTAAAAATCTTGTTTTCTACATTTAACTATAGAAGTCTATTTATACGACGCCCCCAGCACGTAACCACAGATCTTCCCTTTCTCTGTTTTCGTCCGGATGTCTCCTCACTCCGTCCACCACATCTTTGTTGCACCGACACTCCTTCTAAGCGCTTTTTCGTCACGAGTTTAGCTTTCGTGATTAATGAAGTTACAGTTCAAATAATTGAATAAAATGCCGCCAAATAAATATGTGAGCGTTATTTTAAACGGTTCGGCTGCGTGACCCAGTACTCATTCTAAGTCTTCCCGTTGTAATGTCGAGAAATCAGAAAAGTCTATTATTTTCACAACACCGCAAAATTAAGTTCCTTTTCACTAGCATAAAATTTTTTTTTTTTTTACAATTCACTTAATCACTGCTTTCATAAAAACTACTTCAAGCAACGGTACAATCGATACCCGTCGAACAACTTGTTACTGTTAGAATGTTCTTGGCTGCGAGGGAGACGCCGCGTCCAAGGCACAGGTGCCGACGTTTCGGCCGCCAATCTGCGACTTTCCTCAGGGCGTAATGCATTACGTCGCAGCCTTACGTTGCGTTCGGTCGCAGAATGGTGGCCGAAACGTCGGCACCTGTGCCTTGGACGCGGCGTCTCCCGGAGAGCCAAAAATATTCAGACTCAGGCCGCGGAAGCATACGCTCTCTCCTTTCTGTTACCTACGCATGTGTCCACTCACTAGTCTCGCACACGTCATTTCACCTCCGCTACCGAAATCAGAAAAATGTTTTAACGCTTTGTCCGTTGGTAAGTCGGCTTGCCTCTCCTTGCCCCTGCATGACGTAAGATATGACTCCCCTATGCCGTTGGTCAGTGTCACTAACGCTTCGAACGCGCCCTGATTTGCGCGGTAATTCAAATGAATTGCAGACGCAGTTTCCCCAAAGAACCTACTCACATCTCTGCCGTCTTAATATGCTTGATTTATAGAAGAGGTCCCGGAACGCGCCACAAAACGATGTAAAAAAGCACATATGCAAAAAAGCTGTTTTGAGAAAAACTGTGTTGAAAGTTTAGTTTGTGTATATAAAGTTTATGCATTTTGATAACGAGATAATAATAATAACCGAAATATAAAAAGTAGCTATTCAAGACACGTTATACGCATTCAAATGAAAGGTCCAACTCTTTACTTATTTGAAAACAATAATTATTATGCACGTGGTTTTGGGAGGGCGGCGGTGACCTTCCCTCGCTGACGAGGGATGGCGGTGACCTTCCCTCGCTGGATGGCGAGATCCGGCGCCGACCTACCGTCGGCTAGTGGGGTTTCCCCCTAACCAGGACTCTCCCACCAGCGGGGCGCCACCCCAGCCGGGACAAGCTCTAAGCTCCCGACCGGTCTCCCGGAATATGTGGTAGTGTAGTGCATGTTAGTGTGTGTGTGTAAGGGGAGAGGATAGGACAAGGAACAGGAAGGACAGATCGCGCGCGGTCCGTGGCCCGTTTGGTAAGGTACTCGCCTGATGTTGATCGGATAAACCACGGAAAACTTCCGATCAGAGCAGCCGGTCTCTAGAATTCTCCTCCACACAGCGACTGAATTCGACCTAGCTGAAAAGCTAGTGTCGAAAATCCTGCCGCCGCACAGTGGTGCATTTTGGCGATTTCCTGGCCAAAACCTCTGAGAGCTATAGTATGTTTTCTACGACGACCAAATTTATATTGGATTATCTTTATAATGTAAGGGAGCTGGTAACATAATACCATAATAATGCACTGCTTAAATCTGTGAAATATATATTTTTCTATACAAACTTGGTTAAATTTTATCAATTCACAAAATTGATTTTAGAAAACCGTAGGGATTACTTACATATTAACTGATAACATTTGGCATAAAGAAGCATGGTATTAATGCCATTTCATGCCCTCTGCCAGAGAAAATTCATATACAGTGTCCGAAGAACCGGAAAGGAAGATCACAGTTTTCACTAGGATACATTTCTCCCTATGGTGATATTTGGCTCAGGCAAACGAGACAGAGCATATTTGTTCAAGAATTTTAACTTTCTTTTGGGAACATCCTTCAAGCTGGAAATGAAAGGAGCAGAAGATCTCAACAGGCGATTAAACATCTCCTGAATTGGGTACAGTCTTGAACATGTTCGCGAGAATCCTTCTCCATACCGTGTTATATCTTTGTGAATAGATTCTATGCATTATTACCATGAATATTTGGAAACATATTTCTAGGCAGTATCCAGTGCGTACTAAAAAAAAGTTGTTTGGAAAGCTCTACATTCAGACCAGATTTCTTTGAATTGCATTTGAATAAGTTTCTTGACCATATTCAAATTGTAGTTGCAGTATTATTTCATAAAAAATAATATAATACTAATTTTATAACAATAACAATCTAATATGAATAATTGTTGGTATGTAACTTAGGAGTTAAGTAAACAAATATTACTTTACGATTAATTGTATTTTTGATTTATTTTTTAAAAGTGGTATGATGAGTTTCTTTGATATCACGTACGTATTTGACCTTTCATCGACCGCACACCCTTCCTTAAGACGAGTTTTGATGACACATATTATGTAAATATTACTTTATGTACAATTTTAATGAAATAAAATGTGCGTAATCCAGTTCAGAAGATGTAATGTATATACATATTATGTTCATGTAATATTAGTGAATTGTCATAATCTGTTACAAAAATTAAAAATATTAATTTTTTTGTTTATAATATTGAGTAAATTTGTTATTTCAGTAAAAGGGATCAAAATGTTCCGCTAGAAGCAGCATTGTAAAAGCAGTTCCCGTTCTCAGGACGGATCTCGACGAGTCATATTCGGCGATCACGCGTGCTTGACGAAAAGTTAATTCTTTGTATTTACTAATGGGGCAAGTTGGGGCATGATTTTATAACTGGATTCGAAAGAGGATAGATTCAGCTAGTAAGTAAAATTAGAAACATCGCGGAATTCCGCGAAATTGGTAACTTTCAGCCTACGTGAACTTATGAGTAATTAAAATTATTGTATTAATTTCATGCATTTTAATATTTCAGCCCACGTCGGTATTATGCATTAATGCATTATAAAACTAACATGAAAATACTCTACAAACCTTCAGGAAGAGAATCCATACTGCCAGTTTTCTCTGCATAACTTTGTATGGCCACCACTTACAAATAAAGACGGTCTCTCTGTGTTACTCTCGCACTGCAGGTCTACCGAAAGCCGCGAAGGGTAAGTTCGGGTGACTACTGGTGCCAGGGGAATTGACCCAGAGACACGAAGTGGGCAGAAACAGATGCCCCCAAGTATACAGTGTGTCGTAGTATATGTAAAAGTTCAGTAAACGCGATTTCATTTTTGAGGTTTTGGCCAGGATTTCGGGAAAATGCACCACCGTGCGCCGTCAGGACTCGAACCTAGGACCTCCCGGTCAGAGGCGCTGAAGTGACATCAGTTGATGCACTGAGCTACCGCTCCCGGTATGTCCATAAAGGTTTTACCAGTATCATATCGGTATTTTCAATGGAAAATAATTTTGTTCATACTATCCATTTCCATGCCCGCACTTCGAGCGATTTCCACTTTGATAGGCGGCAGATCGTGAAAAGTCCCAATACTAATAAAGATGTCCAGTTAAGAGTTTCTGAGCACCGTCGCCTCCGGGTGGCACTTGCCAGAAGCTGGTATGCCGCAAACTAATGGTTAAAATACGGTATACGTGTAGATTTTATTTTAGTACGTTGAGATCATTCTTCGTGGGAGGCTTTTCTCTGCCTATAATAGTTTTAAAACGTTTTTGTTTTGTGTAAGTACACTTCTTGCAGTGAGATGTTCATTCTTCTCTAAAATAAAGATGTAATTTCACGATAATCAAATTGCGTGCGGTACTGGACTGTGGTAAAAAGGGGCGGGAGAGGCAGAAAGATGTTTTTCTGATTCCCTATCATTCCAAGAAATCAGCAAAATAGAATTATAGTACACTCGGAACAAAGAGGACAAAAATGGTTTTCTCCTTTAATGTGAGAAAAGTTAAATGATTATTTCAAGTCCATAGTGGCTACATACCGGTAACACAATCTTCGTAATTTGCAATTCAAACAACTAAACAACTAAACATTTTCCTGACATTCTCAGGTGTTTCACCTGTACACGTATGTGGATTTTCAACATTTTTGTAACAATAGTATAAACAATCCAATAAAAAGGACATAGCTCTCACAAAAATATGTATTAATTTACATGCAGTGTATGAACGTGTTGAACGAACACAGCATCATAATATGTACGAGCCACTAACATTGTTTGGATTTTCAAGACTTTATTGGTTTAAAAGCTAAGCTCAAATATGATGTAATGTGATGTAGCTCACCAAATCGATTGTTTACTTCTTCCACCAGCGTTATCAAGTTATGTGCTAATTGTATCGCAAGAAATGGCATCAAATGTTTATTAAAACTTGGCAAGCAAAGGATATTGAAAACACGTTTGATGAAAAATGCTAACGTTAAAATCACTGAGAATTAATTGCATATATAATATTTTAAACGTGTGTCTCGATATTGAAATTCAGCCATCAACATTTGAATTCAGTAAAGGAGAACTGCAAACATTTTTTAAATATACATTAACAAGTGTAATATTTTTTATAATTATTACGTTAAATTATATCAAATTCTGGTTAACTTTATGTTCAAAGTTCCTACACTCCGTGAAAAATTACGAAAATTTTTGGGCCTGTGTTTATGAACAGTCTGGATTCCCCCCTCTCAAAGATTACTAAAGTTTAATGTAGTATTTATGTCAATGATAATTAATATAATTTTCTAAAATAAATATTTAAAAAGCCGGTAGTTTATAAAAGTGTACGGGAGGAGTCACTTCTACTCGAATAGCACAGAGGCCTGAAATTCGTTGGCACTTTTCATATCCGAGGAAAGGGCAAGTGGATCCAAATGTTTCATAGCTTTAATTTTATAAACAAATTAGCACCTTAGCATCATCGCTAAGGTCATGAAAATATTTTCTTTGAACCATTTTCAAAATGAAAAGGTGACTTGATGACTTGATGAAAATGAAAAATGACTTGATGTATATCTGGTAGAATAGTGCATCTTTAAATTAAATTTGTGAACGAGATGCGCAGTCAGAACCTAAACAAAACGGAAAGATACCACGAAAAATGAGTTTTGCGTGTTTATTTTTTCTCACCTTCTATGGCATGTATCAAGCTGAAAAAAATTGGAGAGACGAGGGAAAATAGTTGAATTTGAAGGTATTTTTGTCAGCGAATTTTGACGCCAAATTCATATAGAAAATAAATAAATAAATTTTTGAAAAATAAATTTTTGAAAATCATTTTCGACGTGATAACGATGGAGTACTGTCTCAATTTTTTCTCCTAAAATGGGTCTTATAACTTATTTTTCAGATTTTTAAACAATGTGGACGGTAGTGAAAAAAATTAAAACCAATTTATTTAAATTATTCTGCTTAAACCAGATATGTGAGTACTATGATTTTAAAATACCTGTTAAAAAGACGAAAGTTATGGCTTTTAAAGGGAAATACTCTATACGCTCCAAAATTGTTATAAACGGGCAGATAATAGAACAGGTGTCACATTTTAATTTCTTGGGCTGCGACATCAGCTATGAAAGGAAAAATGATATGTAAAATAAGCTAAATAAATATCAAATGATACGTGGAACTATTCGTAGAACTTTATAAAATAAAACAATGAAAGAAACTAGAATGAAATTTTATAAAGTAATGACAGCACCAATGCCAACATACGGAAGAGAATCATGGAGTCTAACAGCAAAAGAACAACAACGATTACAAACAGCAGAGATGAAATTCCTAAGGAGAGTGAAAGGTTGCTCGATATTAGATCTAATAAGAAATGAGATTAGATCTGATCTAAACATTTTCCATGAGTGATCGTATTAAAGATAATAAACAACGCTGGGTACAACATATACATAAAATGGATAATACAAGAATAACAAAATCAGTATTATTTTATAAATCTTAAGAAAGAAGGATATTTTTAGTGATACCGTTCCAGATACTGCAGTGATGTCAACATTGTACGTCTGTTCACCTTCTGTTCCTCCTTCAGAGTGTGGGGAACCCACTACGAACAGATATTCCGGGCAGATGCTCTGCCAAGATGACGTGAGAGGTACCGTGACTAATGCTCAATATGAGCCGAATGAAAACAGTCCGCCTTCGGTCACTTCTGACGGCAGCATCCACCCCAGTAATGACATCATCAGCTTGTCCTGGTTGATTGTCTTCAAATGACATCCGAACTACTCAAAATCGTTTATTCCACACACCACAGGCGCGTGTGACATACGGTGTTCACCACACATATAGGGTTGCTAGATGTTCGCTAATTGAGTTCTGAGTGAACTGTTCACAATTTCTATTTCTGATTCACTAATTAAAAAAATAGTGAACATGTTAAAATATCTTATCCATTGAAGAAAAAATACTTATTGTATGAGTGATCAAGTGTTACTAGAGCTTTTAGTGTTTATTATGGCAAGTTTTTAATTTCGTTAGAGCTCTGCTGGCATTGCACTGGTTCACACAGTTGTCATCTTAGTTTGGTAACTATTCGTAATATGTTTGCCTCTGTTTCAGTGCACAGCACTGCGAACGTAAGCTAAAAGTGTTTCATTAATACCTTTCATGCATATACAACTTTAACGAACTTCTGAGTGCTGGCCCTAATGCATACAGAGAGTTTTATTTGAAGATTTGAACTAATGTATACAAGATGTATTCCAATTTATGCAAAAGCAAACCTTGATTTCACACTTGGCCATGTTTTAAATAATAGAGAGAATTTTTTGATATTATACATTTAAGTAAAACTTAAAAGAACTAAAGCATTTGTTAATGTCAATAATGTTTTACGTCCTTTATCTATAGAATTGATTTTTAATGATCAACAAACCAGTAAACCTTTTTACTTTCTCGTATACGTACTACATATACGGAGTAGTGTATGTAGTAGAGAAAGTTATGTAATGCTGCGGAAAATCGATTTCGAGATTTCAACGGAAATACACGTTTTGGGGTTCCCTGACAATGAAGTATTTTTTTCTTTTCTTTTTTTCCCCTCAAAACTTCCGTCTGTTTATCTGTGAACACCACTAGTTCTACTGCTACTGATGCGGCTGACATTGATTGCTGTATCCATTAACTGTTGAAGAGGGTCTGTGTGCCAAAATTTGAGATTGCTAAGAGGATGAATTTTAGGATTAGATCTTAGATTTCTAAGAGGATGAATTTTAGGATTATGTGTCAGTCCAGAATCAGTCATGTTACGTACTGATTGAAAATAGCCTTGAATTAAAAAATGTCTCATAATGCATGTTAATTACGGTGTAAATGACTTGATGCATCAGGGAATGTAGGAAAATGATAGCATATTTGCAGCTCAATACAATAACAACATTATTCATAACCATGCAAAGAATGCTCTGAAAGCATTTTCCGTTGATGTTGAAAATACCGTGTTAAAGATGTGTGCAGAGTTTATAAATTCAGAGAAAAAGTATGAAGAATTAAAATATTTTTTTAAAATTTTCGTGTATCTCAATTCCAGGGAATTATTATGCATGTTCCAGTGCAAAGGTGTTCTTTATTCAAAACTGGAGGAAGATACTATCTGCTCCATTGGAGACCATTGAAGGCATACTTTATTTCACTCGGTCTAGAAGAATCCCAAATTCAATGATTTCCGATCTAGAAAATGAAATCGCAAATGACGACAGACCAACAATTTCGGAGTTTTATCTGCATTTCATTCATTTAGTTATGTCTTTATTTCAAGAAATTTTACTGAAACTACAGAGCAAAGAAATTATTGCATGTAATCTTCATTTTAAAATGGGAAACTTCACAGAAATCTAAATATAAAATTACTTGAGGAATTTTTCGGAATGAAAATGACGCACAAAAATTATTTGCCCACAAATTCAGTGAAGCAATACAAAAAAGAAATGCTTGCTGTTTATTACAAAGTTTTCAAGAATTTAGAAAAATTGTACAACTTTGGAAATCAAGTATTCCATAATCTGAATTGTCTCTATCTTATTGATCGTGAAGCATCACCAACCAAAGAAGTCACAGATCTTTGGATGTTATCACCATGGTGAAATTAACTCCCACTTGGTTTGTTCCATGGAATCCACACGTTGAAAGAAGTGAGGGCTTGTCATCTCTTGCAAACTGGAAATATTTTTTCTGTGAGAAATTTACTGAAAATGTTTAGACACACAAACCAACAGAAGGAGATTGAGTCAGTTCGAAGCCAGTTGTGCATTTTTAACATTCCATATAAGTGTACAGAAGTTAAAGAATTATTAAACTAGATGTGCTATAGAATAGCGCAGACTTTCTCGTAGCAATTTTTTCTAGTTTCCTTGGCGTGGACTGGCTTTAAGGTCATCCACCATTTTCTGACCAGCTGCCATATATCGTCACCGAAAGTACATTTTCTTGACGTTTTCTTAACTTTCCGGTAACTTAATAGAACCGAAATATTACTTCAAGAATATTAAAGAAGAGTAAAATCTCATTCAAAATAGAAATTTTCATTGAAAAGTTTGAAGCCGTTTTTAAGAAAATGGCGATTAAGCATTACTGTAAATGCGAAATTTGAAGCTCTTTTTTCATAGGAATCTATTGGGTTTTCAAAAACCTCATTTGAAGTCCTTTCAAGCACTTCCACTCACAAATGTAATAATGTATACAAATCGATGGAAATGAGCATATTAACGGCGTGAGAGATATTTAAAAAAAATACATTTGAGTAATTTTTTAAAAACAAAACAAAGGAATACACGAAAATTAACTTTACGTCATATTAAACAGTGCAATTAGCACTATCTATGGGAGAAATTTTAAGAAAAAATTGGGAGCCATTTTTTGAGAAAATAGCGTTTGAACGTTTCTGAAAATTCGGAATTTTGAGCTAATTTTTACAGAAAACTGTTGAGTTCTCGAGAAACTTTATTTGGCATTATTTAAAGCAAATGCACTCATAAATATAATAGTGTGAAGAAATCGCATCTAAGGTAAATATTACCGACGTGAGAGACAAGTCAAAAAAATTACATTTTTGTAATTTTTGAAAACACAAAAGGATACAGGAATATGACGTTTATGTCATCGGATAGAGTTGGTTGGGCACTAAGCCTACCAAACATTTAAAGAAAAAAATTGGAGCCGTTTTTAAAAAAAATATGTTTATGTAATTTTTTAAAATTGCAAATAACGCGAATGCAAAATTGCGCGAAAACTACTAAAATTTTCAAAAAAGTCTACATTACCTTAATGGAAGAACTAATGGGTAACAAATTTCATTTGAAGGAAAAAATCTGTTTCTTCAATTTTATAGTTGTAGGAAGACCCCCAAAAATTCAAACTTTTGCAATATTCGAAAATTCAGAGTACGTGTGGTTTAGGCGCTAGACTTGTTCACATACGACAGACGGACGGACATTTAAAAAAAAAACAACTACTTTTTCGGTATCAGGGGAACCCAAAACGTGTATTTCTGTTGAAATCTCGAAATCGATTTTCCGCAGCATTACTCTATACTTTGTATATTACTCCCGTATATACGTATGTATACGAGAAAATAAAAAGCAAAATAAAGTACAAGTTACTCATTCGACTAAGAAGTATTGTTGACAATAGTTAATCGATTAAGTAAAATAATAAAATGGTTTCAAATCAAAGAATGCTATCCAAAGATAATTGAAGTAAAGCAGGCGATTGTGATGTTAGTATATGTAATTATAAATTATTGAGAACTGTACCAAAGACCTTTTTACATTGAAGCAGATGAACAATATTAATAATAATTATTCAAAAATGTATCATTATGATCCAAAGATCACCTTCCCCCACCCGTTCACTATTTTCTGAAAATATTTCTGGGAACCTTATACACATAGCGGAGATTTCGGCTTGAATTTCACATCCTGACACTGTGTGAAAGTGCGTCGGCCGCGCCGCGGGTGATTTATTCTCAGAATCGACAGTGCGCCTGAGCGAATTGTATCACAAACTGCATTTCTACCCATTCAAAATTTAATCGTTAAAATATATCAAATTGTGGTTAACTTTGTATAGAAGGTTCCTTCACTCCTGAAAAATGACGAACATTTTGGGGTCAGAATTTATGAACATTCTGGACTTTTCCCAAGCGATTATTTAAGTTTAATGTAGGTAGTATTTCTCTCAATGATAGTAATTAATACATTTTCTAAAATAAGTATTTAAAAAGCGGTCAGCTTATAAAAATATACCAGAGGAGTCACTTCTACGTGAACAGCACAGGTGCCGAAATTTATTGGCGTTTTTCATATCGATAAAAGGGCTCGTGGATCTAAACCTTTCATACATTTCATTTTATCATAAAGTAGCACCTTAACACAATCGCTAAGGCCATAATAATATTTACTTCGAACCATTTTCAAACTGAAAAGGTGGTGACTTGAGATACGTCTGATGGAATAGTGCTGCTTTAAATCAAATTTGCGAATGAGATGCGCAGCTAGAACCCAAACAAACCGATAGAAAGCAAATATCATTGTAAATGACTATCGTGATAAGGAACACATACCTTGGCAACCGCAAAACACACCCAAAAACTTATTGTCCAAGAAATGCTTACACGCATACCAGAGCCAGAGAAAGGGGATATCGTCCTTCCTCTACGCCAGAGCTTGCCACCCGTTGGCACGCCGCTTTGGAGAAGTTGATCACTGGGAAGGAAGTAGCTGCGAGCACGCCGGAATTCCGGTTCAACTTATTCAATTTTTGTAAATTCACACCTCTTAATGAAAATTGGATTTTTGCCATACAACTTATAAACGCACCTCCCTGTATTTGAGGAAGAAATTGGAAAAAGAAGAAAAAAAATAAATAAAAAAATGGAGCAGTTTTTGGAGATAGGAAGATCTGCTTTACCACTAAGTCCACATGACGCACGTTTCAATAATTTACTTTCTCCCTAGTCCCATTTTTAAACCTAATTGCAACTCTGAGAATAAATAAAAGAAAATATTTTTCGTGAAACTAAAGATAAGAATATCAGTTTATCACAGACGATCACCAATATTCCATCATGTATACGGCCCTAGGAAAAGTCTTTTGTTTAATTACATGCATTAACCCATTAGTGCCTAGGGGACATGAATGGTACGCGAATCATGGTTTGAATTCACACAGGTTTGGTTGCTGAAATGGACAAGTTTAAACTTGCTTCGTGCATTTCTCTTTTGTAACGTCCACGTCTTCAGATTTGTCAGAGCAAATGCGCAGATCCAAGCAATATTTTTTTGTTCGCTCCGTTCCAAAGTGGATGAAGTCAGTATAACTACCAAATGATTGAATCAGTGAAACACATATTTTGTAATAACGTTATAAAAGACTTAATAATCAGTATTTTCATTCAATTACCTATCATTGTTCGAAAGAAACTTATATTCTTAGAAAACTCGCTGTGTTAATACCATTTATGGTACGCTAAAAACTAAGAGAGCATTTCAATTTATATTTCATTTTCGATCTCTTGACAAAAATGTTGGTAAAGTTTACTTGTTTGTCAATTATTAACATTGATGTTGTTATTATAATAAAATATTAACTTTTTTTTGTTTATTGAATATCACACCACATGCTAATTGGGATGGGTTCAATAGTCTTTGAGATATTTTTTATTTCATTAGGGTGCATTGCTTTTTCAAAGTTACCAAAATCATGTGAGTTTTTGAAAACAAATATACATGCAAATTGTTAGTTTTATAATGATTATATTTTCACAGAATTTTCTTAAGGTTTTACTCCAGGATTTACCATTCAAGATGCCTATGATATATTATTTGAGGACACAGATGAAGCAGTTTTCGTTGCTTCACTGGATTCTAGTATTATCTGATGAAGATGACAATGGTATTCCCATCAATTTCAGTAAATGACACTGCATAAACAATGATTTCAAGCCTACCAATAACACCAAACTTTGGAAAATCAGACCGTTGTTACACCATATGAATTTCACATTTTTCTAAATATTTCTCACCAGAAAATAATGGCAAAAGTATGGTGAAGTATTTTGGCACGCATGGTCTGAAGCAATATATTCAGGGAAAGCCTTTGCGTTTTGGATACAATGTTTGGTCCTTAAATACTCCTAGTGGTTACGTAGTAGACTTCCTAACATATCAGAGAGAGTCTACAACAGCTAATTCCGATGCAGACAAACTTTTGGCAAATCAACAGCTCCACTAGTAGTAATGAGAAACAGTATGTCCTGCCATTTCATTTCTATTTGGACAACTTGTTCACAAGTTTCAGCTCATTATTCCACTTAAGAAATAAAGGGTACTGTGGTACAGTAAGAGGAAACCAAATACCAAAGAACTGTTCACTACTAAGCAAGACAGAAGAGTTGAAAGAGGAAGTGGGTAGTATTCATTCTACCATAGATAAGGAACTGAATATTTCTTTGTAAGTGGAATGATAATTCTGCAGTATATGTGGCATTGAATATCTATGGAATAAATCCAATTACTAATGTGAAAAGATAGGGCCAACAACAACAACAAATATCATCAACCTCATCTGTTCCTCTGCCAATCATCCATCTGAATTTTCATTGAGAATAGCGCAAGTGTATCTCAAAAAGGATTCTGGGCCACCGAAAGGAGCAGGCTAAATACCTACTACATTAATAAACAGAGATGATATACATTTTGGATGTCAGGATCATTAGATACAAAAAAATTTCTGATGAGAAGAGGTTCCAACTGCAGCACTGAAGCTTGAACAGTGCATAAAATGTGATGTTGGCTTGTGTGAAGATTATTTCGTTGAGAATCATACATACTATGGTGTATTTTCTTGTCAATTTGAATTAATATTAGTATTTTTAACTCACATAAAAGTATAGTTTCATTTTCATGAATAAATAATGCATACAAATGCCTATTTACTTTGCTCTCATTAGTGCCTAGCATACCATATATGGTACAGGGCATATCTTCTGACAGAGAGGTCATACATGTCATTTTATCATATTAAAATATTTCATTGAATAAATATGATCCAGTTCAATGTCTAAAACAATGAAAATCAAGAAAAAATAATTCTGGGCACTAATGGAATTGCCGACAGAAATGAAGAAGCATTGCCCAATTTATAGGTAAACCCAACTGATCACGTGAATTTGTACAGCAGTCATTATGAATAAAATATTAGTTACTTTTTGTATGCTTTCAATACTTCTTGTTTTGCCACAAAGTTACTTATTCTATAATCTTATTGAATCACCACTGTACGATACAGATACAAAGTAGTTGCAAATTATTTTGAAAATAATCAATATGTCTGATAAAAATGCAAGTGAAAATAAAGAGGAATAAATTATTTTATTTAATTACAATTACCTGATAAAATATAGTGTTCCCATTGTTTGTAAGGAGCGTGTAACTACAAAATATATTTGACTTAATTACTCCTCAGCACCAGGCAAAAGAATCAGATTCAAAATGTCTACTGAAATTGTAGAATTGTGGGAATTCTGATGTGTTGTTGATGTTCTTATGAGAAGAAATAAAAGAGGTCATCTTCGTCAACATATTAATATTTTGTCGAAGATGACCTTTTATTCCTTCTCAAAATTGTAGAAGTAATAGAGAGGGGGGGGGGGGGTGATTTCTGTAACTTTTTGACTTTCATGCATTTTCACACTAAGCACAGAATTAATTGCATGAGTACATGAACAGAGTAAACTAGGCATTTACCTAAAGCCAAAAGAACACAGGAAGAACTGTGAGTTGTTTAAGTAGCAATAATTCCCATCTTATCTGCCAGTTCAAAATTTCCCTGGTATATTCTAAAAATGCACTGAACTTATAAACTGAAGTAGTGTTTTCAGTCCAAAGGCAAATGTGTGTCAAAAGTTCAGACGATTGCTATTTTCTGCTGAAATTTAGAAGTACTGCTGCAAGAACAATGATCCATGTGGGCTTTGAGCTGCTGTATCTTTGGATCAAGTGGACATATTACATTTGTCAACACATCAAACCTATATATGTATCTGTGTGTGTGTCTATATATATATATATTTATTTTCACTTCAAACAAAAGTGAATTTCAACTATTACTGAATAAAGAAGCAAACCTGCATACTCACAGCAAGCACCAATTGTATAGCTTCCTATTAGGCTGTAAGGCGGAATTTACCTAAATAGTTTATGAAAAACATAAAAATGATTTCAATACTTTAAAATGCGTGTACAGATATTTTCCAACGCACAATTACAATATATCTTTTCTGTGTGTTACTTGCACCCTTAATTGTACACCTCTCCGACAGCGTACAAAGTTTCTGGCATTCGGAGTCTTCAACAGATGTGTATTTCCTATGAGATGCAGCAGAGGAAAGAGTAATAGGCCAGCAATTTAATTTTTGACCCCTCAAGTCTTTCAGATCACTTGGGATCTGTGGTGGGCACTAAAAATGCCAATGGCAAACACACATACAGTCTAGCATATTGGAGTGATCAAGCCTCCAAAGAAAAACTTACGTGCGAAAAAGAGGAGAGAGAAAACAGTGTGCTACTAGATAATGAACAATAGGTGGCATTCACATGCAATTCATTTAATCCACACTTTTGGAAAGCAATGTGTTGTAGACAGTGTGAAGATTGATTCTGGAAGTTTGCTTGTCACCAAAAATAAATACTTTACATTGACAATAAAATTTAGAATTGTGTGTGTGAAAAGAGTGCAACAGAAACTAATTGATCAATAATGAAAATTGTCCAGACAATTGGTAAGTTCTATCATTTACATTATTTTTGCAGGTTATGAAATAAATGCTTGTCCAATGCCATTATAGTGGAAGTGGCCTGATCGATCAAGTCACCCACACAGTGGGCATTAGGTTCAGGTTAATGTAACATTTCCTTGACTGAATATCAGAGCAGAAAGAGAGCTCACAAGAATTCTTTGTATTGGCATAAATATTCTGGAATACACAGTTCTTACACTGTATTTAGATGAAGTGAGACAGCTTCAGAAATTCAAAAGAACTGACCTGTTATGATCTGGCAGGCAAGATATTAATATCAATTCATCATGATTAGCTGAAATTAATATTTAATTATTATGCATATATCTGGTTTGGAGCCTACCCAGAAAAAATTATCACACTATTCTACTAGCAAGCACCATCAAAATACTTTTCCATGCATGAACATAATAAATACTCCCTTTGATAAATTAAAACATTCCAAGACAGATATTCTTATTTTCAATATAATTTTTTTCAAGGACAATCCTCTTTAATATATGGAATTAAATGTCAAAAGTCATTAAATTAATTTTGAAATATTAGGAAAGGTAATAAAATAAATAAACTTCAGACTGTGTTTATAAATTTTATTTATTTCACACATTTAAAGAGTATTCTTGTTCGTTTTCTGTTTTATCTAAACAACACTTCCCTCAATGGAGTAAAAAAGTACTGTATTTCATAGAATGTTTCAGTTTTGCCACGCAAATATAGATATAGATTTTATTGTAAGCCAAACGTATAAATTGCATGCTTATCTTCATTCAGTAGAGAAATTGCTCTTTACACTCCAAAAATATTAAGAAATGTGTGAAATAAATAAAATATTGAATACATAGTATTAAACAGAGCTTTATCCACTCCAAAGACAAAAGTCCCACATGAATGATTTCTTATTCCTTCTCATATAAATTATATTTACCTATTCCAAACACATCAGCAAACAGTAGGGATGAAACTTTCTGCACAGCAGTCTCAATATTTGAAAAATTTATATTTGATTTTCATATTTCATTATTTTGAAGACTTTGGCTTCAAAAATATTCTTCAGCAACAAAATAATTAAATAGACATTGAAATCATCAACAAAGCATGCAGTTTTTCTATTTCTATTGTTCTAGATTCAATGAGGATTCAATTGCAAAGAAAAAAGCAAACAGCCTAATAAGTAGCAACCGACTGTTGCCAAAAAATTCAGTTCCAGATTTCAAAATTCCAATTTAAATATCGTGTGTCATCTTCAATGCAGTTACTCATTCCACTCATATGGACATTTTTAAATTTTGATACAAAGCTGCAAAGATAATAAAAAGGGAAAGCTAACTACAGAGCAATGCAAAAACAGTTCATAGGAAAATGCATATTTCTGTTAATGCAGTTTTTGTCATAAAATTCAATATTTGTAACATCAGAATTTTTATGGTGGGTCACGTGCACTCTGTAATACAATACAATTCAACTTCAATTATTGTTAAAAACTTAAAAAATAAAGATCAACTTTACATTTTTATGTTCAAGACACTGAGAGGAATAAATAAGATTTAAAGTTTTTGCTTTGTTTGAGTGTAATAGAATCCGATGAGCTATGACATTTCTCTTTATAAAGACATTTTTTTCATACATTGCATATAAAACAATCTTGCTAGTTATCACCTGAAGTAGTACAAATGTTTCTTTTCACATTCACACAGAGGGATTGTTATAATCCATACACGCACTTGTGTGTGTGTATATATATTCACATTATAAAATAGTAAATGAAACATACAAAAAAATATATATAAAATAATATTACAACCGACCCCCCAAACCTGATATAATGGCGCAATGTTGGTAAACATTCATAATGATAGACATGAGATTACTATACAAATTTAATGGGACTCAAAGCTAAAAAAATTAAATAATTTACAATAATATAGACATCACAACTCAGCAGAGGTTCTTTTTGTAACTATACACATGATTCACAGGCTTTCTTTCCTAGAAAGAAATAATAGATAGAAGAATTAAAAATATAATTTTGTATGTACACAGGGGCTTGCCATAGCAGAAAAAAATTCTTATACATGTCTACAAATATGTAGAAATGCATATTAATCTTGATCTGTTTGG
This sequence comes from Teleogryllus occipitalis, assembly GCA_011170035.1. Taxonomy (NCBI): domain Eukaryota; kingdom Metazoa; phylum Arthropoda; class Insecta; order Orthoptera; family Gryllidae; genus Teleogryllus; species Teleogryllus occipitalis. Next base: position 292,671 of record BLKR01000690.1, on the reverse strand, counting down.
AGTGTTATACAGAGCCTTCTAAGTCTCACCTTGCTGTTCAAATATCTGTCTACGGCTAACATATTGCTTAGCATCAGAAGAGAAAGATTTGTACCTTTCATAGCTTTCTGTGCAACACTTCCTACATATATTTTCACTCAAATAGAGGTTGTGAAACCAAAATGGCTGCTTCAATACAAACCATACAAATCGTATTTATGCCCATGATGTTTATAAATATGGATGCCTTATTAAAGAAGCATTGTAAATAAATTACTTCACTTGCTTAACCATGTTTGTATTTATTTTGTGCTTTGAAATAAATTATGAAAAACAGTCCATTGCACATTTGACGTAAAATAACACTTCAGCTTCTCAGCTTGTAAAAATTCTTATTTCATCCTTTCAACAGGGTGAATCTGTACATAAGGGTTTCTGCATTATTCACTGCAGTTCTTGTCAATTTTCAAATATATTATGTAGTTTATATCACACACTGAAAGGTTGCTTTTCACTAGCAGAAATCTGCTGTTCTGTACACAACAACGGTTAAAAGTCTGGATCACTATATTCATCAGTTTCATCTTCGTCACCTAACTTCTTTCGTTTCTTTTTGTGACGATGCTTCCTATGTCGCTCAGATTTGTGAGTTTTATGAGACCGATGACGAGAGTCTTTGTTTTCCGGTGGTTTGGGAGGTACAATTGTCAGCTTTGGTACCTTTTGTGGCGATTCCTAAAGAAATAAAAATAATAATAAATGGTAATAATCAATATTAATAATCATTACATCACATGCCATATAATTTGTAATATAACCTAAATTATAACAATTCAATATGTTCCGAAGATTCTATGCTAATGAAACTGTAATTAATAACAGCCACAGATTACACACATTATTTCCAGTCAATGACCACAAGTGCTGACGGCACTTTGCTTACATCTTCAACCAGTGTGAAAATATCACTACCATGGTAGGAATTAAATACGGAAGCTACTGACTATTAGATGCATTACCAATGATTGTGATGTTTTAGTAAGAATGTGTGAAATCTGTAACACTGTAACACTAACAATGATAAAAACTGATATGGTAACATTAAAAACCTTATTTTCGATTTGGCTTATCTCTACTCCTTGTACAACTTCTTGTTTTTGCTCAGGTTTCACTTCAGTTTGTTGTTCTTCAGTTGCGACTTTGCTCTTTATTCTTTCTCCTATATCATCATCATCAGGATCCTCAGGATCAAACTTCAGCATCAACTGTTTGAACTGAAAGAGAAGGGAAAAAACAAAACAAACACTTGTTAATGGTTAGCATATTAACTCCATCTGAAATAAAATATTTAATTCTGGATATATTTCTGTCAGTCACGAGTATGTAACATTGCTATTTCATAAAGCCTATCCATACAAAATGAAATACAGCTGACAAAGTTGCAACAACTACAATCTCTTATGCTTATGCACACATGCTACAATTAACCTATAACAATAACAACTGAAAATTCAATTAATGTAACAATACAAAATGTTTGTTCACACTTACATCTAAGTACTGCACCACTAGAGCTTTCCGCTCTGATTCATCCAATACACTTGACGGAGACCCCTGCTTTAATTTTTGAATAGTATTTTTAGGATCAAAGCATGAATTACTGCGTCGATTCACAGCTTTTTCATAAACTTTGGCTGATTCAGAAGGAGAGTACTGGGTTATTTTCCTATAAACCAAGAAAATTGCAGTTACTTATTGTCAAATAATGAAAAAATAAATAACTCGATGAAATGATAAACATTACTAGCTGAAATTATGAATGCATTCTTTCACACACTCCCACACATATCAACTGTAATGGCAAAACACCAAATGTAGGCTGAACTGTAGACACGAAAAAGTTGAATTTCTAAACTAGAACACAAAATAAAAGACAATAAAAAGGAAGCGTTTGTAAAGTGATATCCGCAGAGCCTCAACCATACACCCCAATCAGGCAGAACAAAGCAAGAATATATTTCATAATCTCGTATCATTAGCAAAATTACCAATACTAAGATATTAATCACAATCAAAATAAGGTACAGTAGTCCCTCAACATCTGCGAATTTGCTATTCGTGAGTTCTGAACATTCGAAATTATAGAAATGCTACCGGTTTTAACATTCATGACTTCAACATTTGTGAATGTGTCTTTTGGTCATACTACATTTTTTTTTTTTTAAGTGAACATATTTCATTTATCAGCATCAGCTAGGAAACAAACTTGACAGACACTGGAGCTCAAAAAAGTTTGAATATCAATTCATAATAACAGAATAAAACAATTGCAAAATAATGAAATTCAGTTGCATCAAATTGGAGGCAAGATTTTTTGTCATATGAATGAAGAGCCATTCAGGATCTGTGCAACTCTCATTATAATAACCTCACTGATGAGCTTTGGGAAATTAACAGCAAAGAAAACCACCTCAAACCTAATGATGCAAAACTGCGTTCTGGAGGAACTTCATTGTCCAAACTGTTAACAGCGTTCTAAAACTTTAGCAAGCTCTGGTGGAAAAGGCATTCGAATGTGATCCAAAAATGGATATAAATTTGAAATTTAAGAGAGAAAGAGAAGCAGCAACTCATTCATATTTGGATATTTGTGCAACTAGGAGGGTGATGAAACAAAAAAGTAAACAAATCTTATATTCAATCACTTTGAACTTTGAAATAAGTTTCAAATATTGTTTTATTTCTTCTCTTTGGGATGTTAATTGTGAATTCTGTTTGTAGTAGTGTTACTCAATTCTATTGCAATTGTTTGTGACATTTTTTCTTTTGTTTTTAAACAGTTTTACGATATCCAGGACCCTAACCCACCTTCCTTCATTTAAAGATGACTCAATATTTGCAGATTTGACATTTATGATGCTTTTTGCTAACCTAACTATCACGAAGGTAGAGGGATAACTGTATTATGAATATTTGACTGCTAAAAGTGTACTAAAGATCTGATTTTTGTAACATCCACAGAAATATCTTTAATTATTCATTTACACTTCAATTAAGAGGCCAAGTCTCTCCTAAAATAGTTTTAAATCTATTAGCTCGGCTGAATTTTTTATTTTTGTTCTTTGGATTGTATTTATCAAGTTAAATTCAAGGATGAGATATTTGAATCTTGACAAAGATATCAAACTTGAAAATTTAACTCTGTGATTGTTATAGCATTAAGACTTTTAACACTAGCATGTCTGGGGTTAGGCCCATGCCTACAATGTCCACAGAGGCTAAACTGACAGCATATCTTTTCTGGCTATTTGTGATGCAAATATTAATTTCTAATGACACAAAGAGTTGAAGTATTGTAATTGTATATATTGTAAACAATATAATATTAAAAATGTGTGCAAAATCTGAATGGAAATGAAAATGAGATCCAATAATACATATGGCAAAGCTTCTTTTGGTATGTATAATATTTTAATATATTTCTTTATTGTTTTTTCAACACTCTCCATTGTTACTAAATTGTTGTCACAGCAATACAATTAATGGAAGTTTCTGTCAATAAAAAGTTGACCTGAACAATCGAGAACACTTAATCTTGTACTGTTTCACTATTAATTTTAACTCATTTCCTACATCCAACTTTTTCCTTCTTTACTTTTTCCCACTGCCGGGTCACAACTTCTGCAGGCTGTAGTTATGTGGTTTCCTCTATAGACATTTCAAATTATATATTTTTCTCTCTTGGTTGGATTTGCTGTTCCACACTAGGTTTTTCATCACTGACACAAGTGGTTTGTTTAATTCTTCTAGTGAAAAGAAATACTGCATGTAGTTCTTCACAAAAGTCAAGAATGAAATCTCTTCTCTGTATTTTTATTCCTATTGAATCTTGGTAGAGTATTCAGGAATATAGAGCTGATACATCAGACGCATTGAGGAAGATGGGTGAATGATTAAAGCCAGATCGCACAGAGTGAAGCCATGCCTTTAGTCTGATCCATGACATTCACTCCACATTTCATCTTATAGTAAAATTTATCTGACTGCGAAGTCTTGTTTGCATTGTCAGGTAAGAACACCCATTCCCAATGGGTTGCACTTGTCAATATCATCAGAAAAGATAAGCAAGGAACTGCACACTGTTTTTATATATATCTCTCAGCTCATGAAAATAGATGTCACATGCAGACAAGTTTTCAGTGTATATTGTCTCTTGAAGGCAAGAATTGTTTAAAAACACAAACAGTGCAAAAAATGTTCTTGTTACTGAGAAAATGTGAAAATATAATGATATTGTTCAGGGTCAATTTAGTTCCTTGGACATTATAGTGTTAAAATCATCTAATCTCTCCGCAAGTTTCCTTTTTAAATTCTGAAATATACAAATCATAATTTGACATACCATATTTACCCAAATATAAGATGGTTTGCTAATTTTGAAGAGCATTCTGAGAATTTTCATTTTTAACAAATTTTACCTATTCACTCAAAATAAAATCACTAACTGTCATATTGACCAGAGAATCATCTTAATAAGGTTAATTATTTTAGCCTCAACTAACAGTCTTTTCTTATTCCTTTTCAAAATAATAATAATATTAATAATAATAATAATATTAATAATAATAATAATAATAATATTAATAATAATAATAATTTCTTTTTGTCACTACCATCTTCATTTTCAAATATTTTTTTTTTATTTTTATTTCTTTCTCCTCCAAACTAGGTTGTCCTCTGACTTTTTAGGCCTGCCTGAAATTTTAGGGTGTTCAATTTGTGTTCTTTGTCTTTCACCTACACCAACTAAAAACATTCAGTTCTGTGTTACCCGAGTTTTCTACTGGGTTTTTATCTGTCTGCTGATTCTTTTACAACCAATAACTTGAAATTTGCAGTGTTTGATGTTTATATGATCGAGTTGTGAACTGTGACATCATACAGCTCCATGACTCCATTCTGCAGATGGTGTGGGAGAAAGCAGCAGTTTCCAAAGTCTGGGATTTTTTCTTATACATTTTCTAAAATTAGTATCTTTTGTTGGCTGTAAAATATAAATGCAGGTGAATTTTCCATTCCATTTTTCAATTTTAATTTCTCTTACAAAATGCAGATACACACTTGTTGACTATTGAACTGAGAGTCTATGAGGCCTTGTTGTTAGAGTAACAAAATCTTAGCAACAATTTTTAATCATTTTGACATTGCGTTTCACATATTAAAATGCCTTTTGGTCGAGATTCTCTCTTTATGGGCCAATTAAGAAATATTGGTGTGAATCACCCGGCTAATCCATGGCAGATACCAAGAATACGTCTATGAATACATAGCATTGTTGTGTCAATGTTGAAATTTCTTGTCATGAAAAAGCAAAGTAAAAATATAGCTCTCAGCCAACTATGCTTAATCTGCAAGTATAAGATAACCCTGATTTTTCAAATGAGATATTTATGAAAAAACTCATAATCGATTGTAAATAATTACAAATCATAACTTTCCTTAACTGAAAATAATCTTTCAAAGCATTAAGCGTCTTATTGAATTTCAGAGAAACTTATATCAGAATTTAGTAGTTTCTTCACGGTTATTCCTACTTTACAGGTTTCCTTCCCTTCACAGCAAAGTCAAGTATAATATGGTAACTAAAAGATTGGGCAACACATGACATGAGGGAACTGACATTACAAGCACCAAGAAAAAGTAGGGGGAAAAACACATACATGCACGCACACACAAATTTAAATACTTAAACAATCACAAAATGGTAATAAAGTAATCAAAAGTTTATAAGATAACAACTTTCAGTTACAGTTCCAATGATTGAGTTTAGAGGGCACTTCAACTTCTAAGGTCACTGGGGTCTGTGTCAAAGTATTTCTTAAATAAATAAATTAAAGATCTAGTACAAGTGTTGCAGATGAACTTTGAGAGCGCGGAATCGTCATCTACGAGCAACTCTGACAGAAAGTTGCCCAGACCATGTCTTTGTCGGCTGCCAACAAATTTCATACAATGCAGAAGGACGTGTACCACGGAAGAATCCTGCATGAATCACAGATGGGAGGAGATTCACCTTGAATGAAGAAACTGTAAGAAAAGTGGCAGTGTCCGACACACAGCTGGGTTAGAATGACTCCCTCATGCCTAGAAGGTCAGAATGAGGAACGCCAGAAATTAACAATTATTACACTTAGCTTATAGGTGGTGTTGGGCCACTGTTTGCCACTCTAAAGATGGATCCATTAAGAAAAGCCTTAACATCAGACAATGGTACAGAAGGAATGTCAACATGAGTCTTATGCATCACCGATTTTGCCGCCTTCTTGAAAAATCCAAAAAGTGGTTTTCCATTCTTTCTTTAAGCAAAAGAAACTTTGGAACAGTTTGCCGAAAAGACAAGGGACGAGGTGGGGTTACGCGAGTTTCTTGTAGACAAATTATCAGGGGATTGTAACAGGACAACAACAGTTTTAGATCATCCCGTCATGAGGAGAAACCATTAGTAATCCATGACATAAGGGCCATGGTGGAATCAAGTGTTTTCTTTTTTCTCCGATGTTGAGAACCGAACGCACGAGTTTCCTCCGAAGCTCAGACCTCCTGGGCATTGCCAGGTCGCTAGATGCTCGCTCGGTGCGAGATTCTGAAGATATAATTAGTCGGGGCTTTGAAAACAAGCTTGCTGATACCCGATCTGAGGCAGATAACCGACTAACATGAACTTCCATTGAATGAAGCTTAGATAATGATTTGGTTGACTGCGACGGCTGAGCTTTTTAGTCAATTTTCTTGAATTTGGTTGGGATGATCACTCTTCCACCTTGTAGGGGTGAGGTATTCACAGGGAGGTCCACTGGAGACAACTGCCATGAAAAGTTCATTACTTGGGGGACAGCTCGTTTGGTTTGGCACTTCGCTGCTACCTTCGGAGTCTTTGCTTTCAGGATGCTGGAGAAAGATCGACAAAGATAAAGAGGGTTCCTCGCTTGGAACCGATATTTGGCCTCAGGAAAGGACACTTTGTCCGTCACTCTGATTTTTGTGACCTCCCTCAGATAGGTGGGGCACCTGTTGGAATTGGCCACATGGTCTCCTTCACAGTTAACACAGTGAAGTGGAGATGTGCAGGGAACCATATCGTGCATGGATTTTCCGCACTTTGAGCAAACATGCAACATTGTTGAGTATGGCCAAACCTCTGAAACTTGAAGCAGCGCAGGGGGTTTGGCACATACTGCTGCACTCTTTGGGAGAGAAGGGAAATTGAAAGTCAGGATCAAGGTAAGAGTGGGGATCTCTCTCCCATTTCCTTCCTCTTGATCCTAAATATCTCCGTTACGCCCTGACTCTTAAAGAAAGACAGACTCTTTGGTTTCAGACGCGAAATCATCCTGGTGGACCACTCCTGTACATAGATTAAGGATAGAGCGAGTGGTTACTTCTACTTGGAGGCCAGCAATCTTCTTAGTTTCTGATATCTTTTCTATCTGTTCGTCGGCACGTGCTTCGAAGAGAATGGTGCCATTTCTTTGGCCCACCACCGCTTGAAGTTTTCCAAATGAATCCTCTATGGCTCGTGCAAGACTTAATTGCAATGATGTTTAAGAAAGTTCTTTCTTCTTCCGTACACATCAAAAGAAAACATATCTTTCTTGGTTTATTTTCTTTTGTAAGGAAGAAGCTACTTAAATCCACCATATACTCGTAGCATCGCCTCTTCCGTCCGGAAGAAGGCAAGGAGTTAGTCTTATGCTCCATAGAGTTGAAGCTGATATAACTCTGTGCTCCCCACCCACCAAGAAGTATAACAAGGGGAGACCCCACTGGGGTGTCGAGGTTGACACAGAGATACAGTGGGGGGATACCACAGTGCTATACCACCATGTATCCCCCCCGCTCTCCCTGGAGTTCAATACAAGACTTACTTCTAGTCGATTGATCGGGAGTGGGTTAGCTCCCAACAACCCATCTAGAAGAGTCAGAGGCCAAAAGAAGTGTATTGTGACCTACAAGGACCAGAGACCTCCCCTCAGTCACCAGAGTTCAACGGTGTTTGTACAGCGAATGTGGCTAGAATGGGTCTACTCACAAGAAACCAGCATCAAGGTGACAGTCAGGAACGCATACACAGACCAACTCTCAGGTCACCCATTCCCTTTGACACAGGTCGCCATGCACAGGAAACGCATGGTTGGGCAGTCAGCATACAGAGAAAGCCAATGAGGAAGATAAAAGAGTGAAAAAGAATATGGGTGACACAAAATGAGTAGCAAGAAGATGAAAAATGAAGAAAGGAACACTTGAGAGCCTTCTCTGCATACCCCTGTCAGGACGTGGACCAACCTACCTCAATGGGAGTTCCAATGATATATTAACTAATTACATTAATTAAACTGAAATAGTAATACAGTAAAATCTGTCTAAACCAGGACCTGTATGAGCCGGAAACTTGCCTTAACCAGAAAATTTCTCTGACCCGTGAAGTTATATTGTATTATACAGTGCATACAATGGAACCTGTCCAATGTGAAAACGGAATGGTTTTTCATGTCCTATAGGAGAAAAAAAATCTTTATAAAACAGAATTCCTATGAAATTAATGCGACTGATAGAGATGTGAGATATTCTTAATGTAATGAATGCTTCTGCAAGACTGTTTTAAATTCTCTAGCCCATGCGATTTAGTCATGGCAACTGCCATGGCGAATTTGTTTGTGTTCCAATCGATTCAAGCTTAGACAGATTTTAATGTACTAATACAATTATAATAAATATAAATAATAATAAAAAAATACTCACGCATCACTAATTCCATAGAGGTCTTTTAAATGCTGTTTCAACACAAGAAGAAGTAAGCAACCTTGGGATGCTGTAATACAGTCCTGTAAAACAGTTGTATCCTCTGGAACCCTGCTAAGTAAAGAATCCTCATCTTCATCATCATCTTCTTCTTCTATGTATACTTGCATTGGAGCACCAGTTTCAGGATTAATTTTGGTGGTTTGATTTTCAGGATTCCCACAAGGAATAAGTGCCTTCAATAAACAGGAAAAAACAATACATAGGCAAGATATCTAATTGAAATCTTTAACATCATTTAACACAAAGTTAACAAACCAACCTCACGAAACGCCTGAAGAAGATTTGTACCAGAAACAGATATCATAATATCTATATGATGTATTATAAAAAGTGGTTCATCTTGAACTTGATATGGAAAATATGCCAAATTATCAGAGAGATATAACATCTGAGATAAACTTGTTTTCTGCCAAAAAATAAATCGAAATTAGTCACAGAAATACATACATTATACAATTTTAACATTCATAACTAAATGAAGTAAAAAGACAAAATACAGAAAAGAAGTAATGAGGATCTTTACCACTTGTTCATCAAACTGCTTAAGAATTGAAAGGACCAAAGCTCGTCTCTGTTGTTTGGTGCTCCGCAAGATTGAATACAGAAAACCATTCAGTGCCCCTGGATATTCCCCTTCTCGAGTTCTGTAACCTCTCACAATTCCTACATTATCATTCTGAAGAATTTTCTGCAATTTATATGAGAGTCTTATTCCAGACTGGGACTTCATATGAATAAATCCGGGATATTTCTTTTCAATATCTTGCAGTTGTTTATCAGCACTATGGCTTACCACTTTTTCTACATCGGTGCTCATGCAAATTAGATATGGAACAATCTGTAAATAAAATTAGACCAAATTAATCATTTCAAATACATATCTCACAAGAAAGGCACATTTGGTAAATTAAATATATTAGCAAATTTAAAGCAGTGTATTCTACCCCACACAGCAGAAAGGAAATTCACTCGTCAAATATTTTCAAGAGAGGCATCAACATTCAAATATAACTACAGACAATGATCTCTGTCATTCAAACAAGAATTACTCCCCTCAAAGTTTTTGTTCAAAGCAATTTAAAAAATATATATTTAATTTGAATGTGCAAAAATTGTACTCAGATAACTGGAGGCGAGAATGTTAACTAGTGGTGCTAAAACAAGCATGTACCTTGGTAACGTTTACATAATATTATTACACCACAATGTGTTCATTTTAACACATCTCGATCATCATTTGTAAAACTCATTACAAATTGTAAAACAGGTGAGAAAACTAATTTTTTTGTAAGTTAATAGTGCAGTTGATAAGCTATTTTACCTTGCAAAAGGTGAGGTAGAAGATTTTATTTATTTATTTTGTTTATGTTGGTATTAGTGGGAAAACTAAGTTTTCCGACATTTTTTGGTTTTGACGAAATAACATTTTAATGGTTGACATTAGTTTAAAAACAATTATGTCCAATTTGAAAGGTCATAAAATTCTCTACAAGTTTGCTTGACAAATTATTTTTCTACATAAAATAATAAGAGAGCTAAGAGGTTTTCAAATTTCAATACATTTTCTCTTTTTTTCTGAAGTCGCTCCAAATTAGTAATGATCTCTCTAATGTAAAATGTTTGGGTACCTACGAACATTATAAATAAAAGGCGATTAAATACTAACGTTTTTAATACTTACACAGGATAAACACTTTTGAAATTTCTGGTAAGGCTGGCAGTGGGCATATACCTTATGCCAACTAACATGATTGACTTAAATCAGAAGAATTTCAAAACAATAAACTGAAGATAATATACTTATTCTTTATCTTCATCATCACATTTACTACCACCACCACCACCACCATGACAAGTACTACTACTACTACTATTATTATTATTATTATTATTATTATTATTATTATTATTATTATTAAGCAAAGACGCTCATGTGTAACATGGCTATCTCTGCCCCAAGACCAAGAAACAGCATTTAGTGGGAAACATACTACAGTTTTATAATTCTCTGGTCATATTTATTTTTATGAAAAAAGTCGAGATTATTTACAAAAGATTTTGAAATTAATGAATCTAAGCCAGGTCATGTCTCCCCTATATAGGTCGTTTCACTCTCGACCTGCCCTGAGCATTAAGTACACACAAATACCATTACCAATAAATAATTTTTGGGTACGGATATGGGAAGCATGTGTTTTACGTTAAGGGGGATTTGGATGAAAGTGAAATGATAGTAGTGATGAAAAAGGTCAGGTCAGTCAGTCAGTCAGTCAGTCCCATCAGTCCGGTCCGGTCAGTCAGTCGGTCCGTCTAGTCAGTCCGTCTAGTTAGTCAGTCAGTCCGTCCGTCTAGTTAGTCAGTCAGTCCGTCCGTCTAGTTAGTCAGTCAGTCAGTCCGTCTAGTTAGTCAGTCAGTCAGTCCGTCTAGTTAGTCAGTCAGTCAGTCCGTCTAGTTAGTCAGTCAGTCCGTCCATCTAGTTAGTCTGTCAGCCCGTCCGTCTAGTTAGTCAGTCAGCCCGTCCATCTAGTTAGTCAGTCAGCCCGTCCGTCTAGTTAGTCAGTCAGCCCGTCCGTCTAGTTAGTCAGTCAGCCCGTCCGTCTAGTTAGTCAGTCAGTCCGTCCGTCTAGTTAGTCAGTCAGTCAGTCCGTCCGTCTAGTTAGTCAGTCAGTCAGTCCGTCCGTCTAGTCAGTCCGTCCGTCCGTCTAGTCAGTCAGTCCCGTCTACTTAGTCAGTCCGTCCGTCAACTTAGTCAGTCAGTCCGTCCGTCAACTTAGTCAGTCAGTCCGTCCGTCAACTTAGTCAGTCAGTCCGTCCGTCAACTTAGTCAGTCAGTCCGTCCGTCAACTTAGTCAGTCAGTCCGTCCGTCAACTTAGTCAGTCAGTCCGTCCGTCAACTTAGTCAGTCCGTCCGTCCGTCAACTTAGTCAGTCAGTCCGTCCGTCAACTTAGTCAGTCAGTCCGTCTGCCAATTCCTAGTTGCCAGTCTGTCTAAGTCAACTTAGTTGTCAGTTCAAGGTTCAAGCCGGGTCTTGTTGCCGTCTGTCTGTTAATCTTGTTGTCAGTTCGTCTGTTGGAATCTTTATTGTCTGTCTGTCTGTTACCTTACAGTCTGGGTTCGTCTGTTGATCTTAGTTGCCGTCTGTCTGTCTGTTGGCTTTAGTTGCCAGTCTGTCTGCTGTCTGCCAATCTTAGTTGTGTCAGTCTGCTCCGTCTGTCGGGTCTTGTTGCCAGTCTGGGTTCGTTCACGTCTTGGGTTGCCGCCCGTCTGTCTAAGCCAATTTAGTTGCCAGTCTGTCTAAGCCAACTTAGTCAGTCAGTCCGTCCGTCCGTCAACTTAGTCAGTCAGTCCGTCCGTCCGTCAACTTAGTCAGTCAGTCCGTCCGTCCGTCAACTTAGTCAATCAGTCCATCTACTTAGTCAGTCAGTCCGTCTACTTAGTCAGTCAGTCCGTCTACTTAGTCAGTCAGTCAGTCCGTCTACTTAGTCAGTCAGTCCGTCTACTTAGTCAGTCCGTCTACTTAGTCAGTCCGTCTACTTAGTCAGTCCGTCTACTTAGTCAGTCCGTCTACTTAGTCAGTCCGTCCGTCTACTTAGTCCGTCCGTCTACTTAGTCAGTCCGTCCGTCTACTTAGTCAGTCCGTCCGTCTACTTAGTCAGTCCGTCCGTCTACTTAGTCAGTCCGTCCGTCTTAGTCCGTCCATTCAGTTAGTCAGTCCGTCCGTCTAGTTAGTCAGTCCGTCTAGTTAGTCAGTCCGTCTAGTTAGTCAGTCAGTCCGTTAGTTAGTCAGTCAGTCCGTCCGTTAGTTAGTCAGTCAGTCCGTCCGTTAGTTAGTCAGTCAGTCCGTCCGTCTACTTAGTCCGTCCGTCTTAGTCCGTCCATTTAGTTAGTCAGTCCGTCCGTCTAGTTAGTCAGCCAGTCCGTCCATTTAGTCAGTCAGTCCGTCCGTCTAGTTAGTCAGTCAGTCCGTCCGACTAGTTAGTCAGTCAGTCCGTCCGTCTAGTTAGTCAGTCAGTCAGTCCGTCCGTCCGTCTAGTTAGTCAGTCAGTCAGTCCGTCTAGTTAGTCAGTCAGTCAGTCCGTCTAGTTAGTCAGTCAGTCAGTCAGTCAGTCCGTCTAGTTAGTCAGTCAGTCCGTCCGGTAAGTAAGTCAGTCAGTCCGTCCGTCTAATAAGTCAGTCAGTCCGTCCGTCTAATAAGTCAGTCAGTCCGTCCGTCTAATAAGTCAGTCAGTCCGTCCGTCTAATAAGTCAGTCAGTCCGTCCGTCTAATAAGTCAGTCAGTCCGTCCGTCTAATAAGTCAGTCAGTCCGTCCGTCCAGTTAGTCAGTCAGTCCGTCCGTCCAGTTAGTCAGTCCGTCCGTCCGTCCAGTTAGTCAGTCCGTCCGTCCGTCCAGTTAGTCAGTCCGTCCGTCCGTCTAGTCAGTCAGTCCGTCTAGTTAGTCAGTCCGTCCGTCTAGTCAGTCAGTCAGTCCGTCTAGTTAGTCAGTCCGTCCGTCCAGTTAGTCAGTCCGTCCGTCTAGTCAGTCAGTCCGTCCGTCTAGTCAGTGAGTCAGTCAAGTAAGCAAGTCAGTCAGGCAAGAAGTAAGTCAGTCAGTCAAGCAAGAAGTCAGTCAGTCAAGCAAGAAGTAAGTCAGTCAGTCAAGCAAGAAGTAAGTCAGTCAGTCAAGCAAGAAGTAAGTCAGTCAGTCAAGCAAGAAGTAAGTCAGTCAGTCAAGCAAGAAGTAAGTCAGTCAGTCAAGCAAGAAGTAAGTCAGTCAGTCAAGCAAGAAGTAAGTCAGCCAGTCAAGCAAGAAGTAAGTCAGTCAGTCCAGCAAGAAGTAAGTAAGGCAGTCAGTCAAGCAAGAAGTAAGGCAGTCAGTCAGTCAAGCAAGAAGTCAGTTAGTCAAGCAAGAAGTAAGTAAGTCAGTCAGTCAAGCAAGAAGTAAGTCAGTCAGTCAGTCAAGCAAGAAGTAAGTCAGTCAGTCAGTCAGTCAAGCAAGAAGTAAGTCAGTCAGTCAAGCAAGAAGTCAGTCAGTCAAGCAAGAAGTCAGTCAGTCAAGCAAGAAGTCAGTCAGTCAAGCAAGAAGTAAGTCAGTCAGTCAGTCAAGCAAGAAGTAAGTCAGTCAGTCAGTCAGTCAAAGCAAGAAGTAAGTCAGTCAGTCAGTCAGTCAAGCAAGAAGTAAGTCAGTCAGTCAAGCAAGAAGTAAGTCAGTCAGTCAAGCAAGAAGTAAGTCAGTCAGGCAAGAAGTAAGTAAGTCAGTCAGTCAAGCAAGAAGTAAGTCAGTCAGTCAGTCAAGCAAGAAGTAAGTCAGTCAGTCAGTCAAGCAAGAAGTAAGTCAGTCAGTCAGTCAGTGAAGCAAGAAGTAAGTAAGTCAGTCAAGCAAGAAGTAAGTAAGTCAGTCAAGCAAGAAGTAAGTAAGTCAGTCAAGCAAGAAGTAAGTCAGTCAATCAAGCAAGAAGTCAGTCATGCAAGTAAGTAAATCAGTCAAGCAAGCAAGTCAAGCAAGTAAGTCAGTCAGTCAAGCAAGTAAGAAAGTCAAGCAAGTAAGAAAGTCAGTCAAGCAAGTAAGTCACTCAAGCAAGTATGAATCAGTCAAGCAAGTAAGTCACGTAACTCAGTCAAGTAAGTAAGTAAGTCAATCAAGTAAGTAAGTCAACCAAGTAAGTAAGTCAATCAAGTAAGTAAGTCAATCAAGTAAGTCAATCAATCAAGTAAGTCAATCAAGTAAGTCAAGCAAGTAAGTAAGTCAAGCAAGTAAGTCAGTCAAGCAAGTAAGTAAGTAAGTCAGCCAAGCAAATAAGTAAGTTAGTCAAGCAAGAAAGTAACTATGTCAAGCAAGTAAATGAAGTCACGGTCAGTCCAGTCATGTCAAAAATTGTTCTTTTGGAAAGAAAGACCTTGCTGTACAAATTATATTAATACAAAATTATTTCTGCATCAGTTTGAATGGAAAGGGAGCAATGCCAGATATATCAACAGAAGTTAGTTCACACAATAAATCCTTCGATTTCAAACCTATTGTTTCATGTGTGAGGAGAATATGAGTGAATTAATGAAATCACAAAAAAGACAGCCCTACACCCAAAAAAACGTGTGCACCAGGTTATGAAGGTTTATTTGAAACCATTAATGATTAATGCATCTGAAAGCAGTAATTAAGAATGGGTGCAGTGAATAACACGCATTGCTAAAGAGGATTTTGGTCCCAGGAGAAGCTCGATTGCCGTTTGGGGAATAATCGTCATTCCTCCCATGGCATGATAATATTAAGACCATCCAATGTATTCACATTATAACCTGCGTTGTCAAACATGATAGAAAGCTTCATTATTAATTTTTGGTTCTTTATCTAACAGAACATAAGGAGTTTCAAGTAAAGTAGTTCTAAAGTATGATGAAGCAAATTTGATGGCAGACAAGATATCAAAAGGAGTTTCAATCTAAACTTTTTGTATACATATGCACTAACCGAAAATTCAGGAAATTTAATGATAATGTGAACAGCACCACTTTTTTTTAACATACTTTCCTGAATATTAGGTAAAGCAAGTGAAGAAAAAAATTTGAACTGTTTAGAAAAAAAAAATTTAAAAATTTTAAAAATTGCGTTTCACACAGACTAGTAATATTTTCGAAAAATTGAACAAGCCTTTTTTTGAAGATCTCTTTTTGAAGAACAGATTTCATTAAGGAAAAATGTTTATCTTCATTATTGTATAGTGGGAAGATGCTGAAAAAAAATTTTGAACTGTTGCTTTTTTAAAAAAAATTAGGGGAGTTAAATGCAAATGAGACCTGCACCGTTCTTTCAAGTGCCCTTTACGCTATCCAAGGTCCCGGCAAAAAGGATTTTTCTGAGAGAAAAATCACCGTTTTTTCCTGCAAGTTCAATACTTTCTCTATAACGTACAAACAGTTCACAAGAAAGAGTAAATTGCCCTCAGGGAAAGAAGATAAAGCAAATAAGAACTGCAGATATTGTAATATACTGACAACATATGAAACAGACAAAATTCACTTACTTGAACTGGATGAACCAACCCTTGTTGAAGAATTAGCTGTATTACTTTCAAAGCAGCATGTCTTACTGCAATATTTGGATGGAGAAATGACTCTAGTATTTCTTTCAGGTACAACTGTATAACTGTGCTGGCCATTCCAGATGAAACATCTCCCATTTCTTTCAGATTCTCTTGTTTTGATAACTTGGACCCTGTAAACAATTAATAACCAAGAAATATACAAGAAAGTCTTTCACAAAGATAAATAGCTTCTAATTATCTAAAAAATAGGAACAATTCAAGAAAAATTGTCAAAATATAGTACATTCAATTTAACTGATTTTTTTTAAAAATTAAACAAGTTTCCAAGAAAACAAATGCACAACTTAAAAACTGTGTACGATGTACTATGGGAAGAAGTGCAATCTGTGCACATTTTCTTGAGCTCAGGGATCCCTACCATAACTAAGCTGCGGATTTGTAGGCACAAAAAACTGTAGAAATAGGCATTTAAAAATGTAAAATAGGCATTTGAAAATGTAAAATAGGCATATAAACAGGCCCTCTAAATTTTTCTTATCCTTATTTATGTAATTGTGAAGAAAGTTTCTGAAGGAAACATAGTCTTAAGCTACCGTCATGGAAATGCTTTCTTCATTATTCTGACAAATTCTCGTAGAAATCCTTTCTATCATTGTCTGGGAATTTTGGACATAAAAGGCTGAATCACAATAGCTACCTTTTAGCTTTCACTAAATGCAAGCTAATACTTAAAATACTGCTCATATGATATTTTTTTCTTACCTTAATTTAAACAAAATTGAAAACGTTGTATGCTTTGTCTCAAACGCCATGCATAACACAATTGTTGCGACTATTAAGGCCCCAACAGCACATATTTTTTGCATTATTTCTAAATATTTCAAAATTTGCAATTTTTAAAAATTCAGAGCGTGCAACAAAAATAAGACCTGCATCATTCTTTTAACTGTGTTCTATTTGAGGAAAAAAATTGTAGCCATGTTTGAGGCTTTTTTTATAATTTTTTTAAGATCTGACTTTTTAGAACAGATTTCATTTAAGACAAAAATCTCTGTATTCAATATTGCACTTTTGCCATATTAACTGTTTGCAATTTTCAAAAATACTGAGAGTTTGCACAAAAACGGGACTAGCACCAACTTTTATACCATTTTATACCTTTTATACCAAAAAATTTGGAGCCATTTTAGAGAAAAATATTATTTGCAAATTTGAAGTAAAAATAACTCTACTACCCCCAGTGATTCTGCACATGATTCATAAGTTGCAATATCTGCGCTATGGTAGCAGCAAGGCTTGATTTCTGGCAGAATGTGACGGAACAGCGTTCCGGTACCTCGGGAATAATTATCAAGTTATATTGTAAAATATATAACCATTTCTATTAAATTAATAGTTAATTTGGGGCATGTTCCGACATCTAAAATTTTAGAAATCAAGCACTGGGTAGCAGCATGATGGAAATACGGATCATACATTTATTGAAAGTTACTCGATTTCTCTGTACTCTGCAAGATAAAAACAAAAAATTTACAATTTTTTAAATTTTTGATTAAGGGTAATTTCATTTTGATCAATAAATACGAGAATATGCAACATTAAGGCACTTAAAGACAAAATAGGCATTTATAGGCACTATCAAATTCGCATACAATGCCTCAAAACAATTAAGTAACACAAAATTTTGCATTTTCCATTGAAGGAAAAAAATAGGCAAAAATCCATAGCTTAACCATAACTTGTGTACATTAGAAACAATGCACATTCATTAATAGCATTATCATTCAACAAATAAAAAGAATACATTTTACAGAAATATTATAAAATTTATGTCAATTGCCTTGTTGCCTTCAGAAATTGAAAGAAAACTATGCAGCCTCTGGCCAAGCAAGAAGTATCTGTAGTTTCGTTAGATACTCAGGAACTCCGAAAAAAACAAAAACAATAAAACTAAGTTTCAATTCTGACTGAAAAAAGCAGCTACATTATGTTAATCTGCAGTTTCTCTACATATACAATTAGAACACATTTTTTTCTACAATTTTTTTTTCCAAAATTAGAATAATACTTATTTTAATGTATTCATCTCTTCAAGAACTTTGGAATAGTGAATAACAGATACTTCCAATTAAAAAATCAAAGTGTTGACAATATGTCAACAATTAAAAATGTTTCAAACAAAATAATGAAACTTCTACAATAACTTGGCACAAACCACATTCTTGATTCCTCAAACCTTTTCAAAGGCAACTTAGTGTAGGTGGTTCATCCCATATAATGTCATATGTCTGTAATATGTATTATTGTTTGAGTTGTGTCGTATCTTCTCTCCTTCCAGTAGTTGTTTGCTGACTGGCAAAGTCTTATAGATTTATATAATAGATTTGTATGCTGATCAGCAAAGTCTCATAGCTTGAAATCTAGAGGCCTGCAGCAGTAAAAATGGTGATTTCCACTCGTTTGCAAGAAGTATTTTTGCTGCTGTTGACCACTTGTAATTTATGTTTAACATTATTTACATTTAGCATTTAATAAATTAATTTTATAAAATGTTCGTGGAATTCATTTATTGAGTATCTGCCAATTGGGACTGAGCAATGCCAGATATGCAAGGCTTGCTGTGCACTGGTAGCAGTTTGTGAAAAATATTTGTTCTGTTAGCCAGTCATTAACAGGATGTAAGACTTCCCATGCATTTGCAGCAGGTTTATGGAAAATGTTTACTGTGGGGTGTGGCAACTTCTGAAAACATGTCAAATTGTAAAATTTGTGGAAAGCCCAGCAAAGATAAAAAAATTCAAAGAAATGTTACGATTGTGACAGTTGGCCTTTAGTCTACATGCCTGGGTCTTACAGTCTCTGAATGGAAGAGTATAGGGCTCAAGCAAAAGCATACACCATTATACTACTGTTTGGATTGTCAGCAGGGCTTGTAAGTACTACCTAATGTCCTGGCAAAATTATCAGAATTGTCAGAAATAGCAAGCACCCATAATGATCCATCGCACGTTGATAATCACAATGTCATTTGAATGTGATATTGTGAATGAAGTTTTAGATAGAATTGACGCATGTCCAATGTAATATTATATAATTTTAATGAATCAAAAGGAGCATCTGTGAATGATTTGGCTTCTAAGGATAAGAGTCAAATCATTGATGTTATGTCGGATATTTCAATTAAGGATATTCTGATTCTGATATTTGGAAAACATGGCCTATTAAACTTATCTTTCGTAATTCAGTGGATGCTCACAGACATATGAAGTTCAGTAAAAGATGTAGAGATTCTGTTAGAATGAGAAATGGATCTTACTTTCCTAGAGTGAACACAACTATCTATTTTGCATGAGAGATTAAATATCATCAACAAAATATCAAACTATAAACAACAAACAACACTGTATCAAAAGCTATTAGATACAGTCATGGTCAATGGTCAACCAAAATTATTGCTGAAACTTCTATGTGACGAAACACATAAAATGTGTAAAAAATGTTAAAAAGATGTACGCTCAATTATAAATCAAGTTCAACTCCTGCTTTTTGTGAAAGATTTCAGGTTGTTTAAATTTGTAAAATCAGCAAATTACTGCCCCACAAGATAACCTATCAGCTCTTCACATCTGGAGCTTATCTAATGACTAGGGATGCGGGGAGTAGGTAAGTGAAATTTTGAAATTAATAGCATTAATTTACAACCATTTATATCATTGAAACCAAAATTGTTTGGCATTGTGCAAATTCAGAAGATACTGAAATGGGTTTACCAATTACGATGCAGTTTTGTTTGGTTGTTTTGGGGGATAAATCTTAAATTGTTAATGCTTTTGTGAGATATTTATCAACATTTTATCTGCAATCTATAATTAATTGTGATGTACAGATACCAGTTCAAACTCCTTTTTAACACGAATATAATTGAGATCTGTCTCTGATGTCTATAACAAAATTGTGAAGCAAGATACAGATAAACTCTTCGAACTTGGATTCAGATACCCATAATTTTCATGGTGATGGACCTACCTTACCAGAAGAAGGCAATCTGTCTATTACAAAGGTGGCAACTCACTTATACTGTTGCCTCTGGCATACCACAAGGATCTCATCTTGGCCCTTTACTGTTCAACATCTTCATTAACAATTTGACATCAGTTATTAAATACAGTTGAATTCTACTCTTTGTCAATGACACAAAAATTTACTCCAGAATCTGTAATGCTACTGATGCCTCAATCTACAATCAAATCTATCATCACTACTCACTTGGTGCTCAGACACAATATGCAACTAAACATTGAAAAGTGCTACATCTTGAGATACACCACAAAGAAACATCCCATACATTACCCTTACGTAATAAACAACCATTCCCTTCATTTTGTCGACAGTTGACCTTGGAGTGACCTTTGATACACTCGTAAACTTCAACCTGCATATTGAATTAACTTGCTGTAAGGCCAGAAGGATGCTTGGATTCGTGTTGAGGAACTCTCAAAACTTCAGTAGTATCGACACTCACAAGCTGCTGTTTTTTGTCTACATTAGGTCTAGTTGGAATACGCAAGAGTAATATGGACACCACATACAAACACATCTTTCACCATACTAGAAAGAGTTCAAAACAGATTCCTGCCACATTTCGCATATATTTATGGCTCACCCACATCTAAACTAGACCATAATGTTGAGAACATACGGCTGCGACTAAATATTCCCGCACTAGCTATGAGAAGATAGTTTCATAACCTTATTTTTCTTCATTCCATCTCCGCAAATAATAATAAATCTCTTAAATAACCTGTCTCAACTGCAATTCAGGATTCCTCACACAGCAACAGACTTCACAACCCATTCTATATAACAAGCAACAGGACAAATGATTTGCACTTTCACATTTTCAACAGACTTGTCACAGATTTTGTTGGTGTTATGTGATAAAGTTGATTTTTTCAACAGTGGCCCTACAAAATTCTACAACTCTAAAAATTGCCTTAAACATACAAATGAACATTATTTGATATTCTTTGTTTTTTGCTACAAAGTTTCTGATCTGTATTACTTATGATTGCTTTCTGATGTGTATTATGTACTACAACCTTTGTTAGGGATATTCCTGTAAATGAATGAATGAATGAATGAATGAATGAATAGGTAAGGGTACAGGCCCTTATGGAAAATTTCCAGAAATGTACTTTTGTAATGTCGCAGATTTTAGGGTGTATATTTCATAAATCCATTGTACAAGAAATTCTTCCTCTGGAATGGAAATCATTTAAAATTTCCACTTGTAAAGGTGGTTACAGAATGGATATTTTCAATTACAGGTCAATATCAATGTTGAGTACAATCCCAAAGGTAATTGAGCCCATTGTCTCTGATAAAGAGGAACTACATGGTTTTTAAATTATCAAGTAGATCAGGGTCTTCAAATCACAGCCCAGGGGCCACATCTGGCCCTGGCAGTATTCTATGTGGCCCGCCAACCCAAAGTATATTCTAATTCAATTTAATTGTGACACAGGCTGTGACATTTTGGAAAAAATGGAAATTGCTGATAGTTTACTGTAAAAGCAAAGAAGCATTGCTTCTTGATTTTGGATAATAGCATTCAATATTTACTCTAAAGTAGCAGTGCATCTTGTGACAAGCAGTCTGCAGGTTATTGATGAGTGACCCAGTGCTCAGTCGGTCACCCCCAACTGACTGAAAAAGATGCTCGAGCACCTGATGTCAAAAAAGGGGCGAGGAAGCGCTGTCCGCTAACTTATTGACTATCCAACACTATTTGCTCGAAAAGTTAGCACAAAATAAGCAGGTTGATGTCATTTATATAATTTCTCTACAGTTTTTGATTTGGTTAATCGTTTTATTTTACTTAAAATGCTAGATGATATTGGTGTGACAGGCTCTCTCTTGAAATGTTCTTTTATTTACTTGATAGGCAGAACACAAAATGTTAAATATAAATCCTACAATTCACAAGATATTTATATAACTTCAGGTGTGCCACAAGGGCCACATTTGGGCTTGTAACCCCCAAAGCTTTCAGCACCAAATGATGAACAATTAAAGATCAGCACTGAAGAATACACAATACTTCTGCAGACATATCTAAAATTGTGAAATGGTAATTTAAAATAACCAACTTACATTCTTGATCCTGTTTAATCATTCTTCGTTCTTCCTCTTGTAAATACATCTCTATGTTGTTCAAAACCTAAAACAAAACAATTATGTTCATATTAATACAATTATTTATTGTAAACACTTTGAAATACAAATAAATAATATGCATTTTTTACCCTTCAGTCAGCATGGACCTGAGTATGTACGGAGTCATACCTGAAGGCATGGCACCTAAACCACTGCCCAGCACACACAATGACTTATTATGGAACCTGCCAGTATGACACTGCCTTTAAATGCTTAAATGGCCATATCTACAAAACTATTGGTATAAAATTGTAAAAAAAATACAAATAAGATAGAGAATTCTGTTTATTATTTTAAGACACTAATGTTCTAAAAAAATGACAATAACAATATAAAATGAAATTGTTTTTTTGAGAGTTATACATCTTTTGAGATTCTTACAGGGCAGGACATACAAAGACTCATCTGACAATAAAACAAATTTATTTTCATCTTCATTTTCACATTCATACCCAAGCAAAGAAATATAATCATTAAGATTATATTAATTATTTCATCACAAACCATACCTTCAGCATTCTTGAAACACTAGGTACATGATCACCAAAAAAAAAAAAAAAAATTGTAAATACTAAAGTAATGGTGGCAACATATACAAACTTCCACAATCGAAGCATTAAGAGTGTATTGTAATACCATTTACAAGTCAAAGGCAGATTTACACTTTTACTCATACTGCTGAAAACTCGCCTTCAAAAGCATGGATGTCATATGACGCATCACACACCACAGTAGCAGTTCAGTAGTGCCTCATATGATTTTGTACATATTTGAGGGGCTAATGACTTTAATTTAATTGTTCTGTGTAGTTTGCTTGTTTCTTTGAATTTTTGGTTAGATTGGTTTTTGACCCTTGTGTCGACCCACCCATCCCAGCTTCTGTAACCGCCCATTCTTCACAGGATCCTGAGGCATTTCTAAATTTCCTCTTTACATTACTGGGATGGGATCCTCCCCCTTCTCAGCAGTTGGCAGAGATAGCCCATACATCCATCTCAGCCAATTGTAAGGTTATGTTTTGCTGAGGTACTCTGTAGAACATACTCAGCTGCTTATAGCCGGTTCTAGGAGAAAGTATCGATGTCTGGAAATGAAAAGGATTTGCAAGGTTACTACAGGGTGGACGGGGAGCCCAATCATGTCACAACAAACTATGCTCGTGTTTTACATGGGATTCAATCCCACAGCCCAGTTATAATATGCACTCTGGTGCAAGTGTCTCAAGCCCGTGCTACCCAGGAATGGAAGGATAATAGTTGAAAAGTAATACACGGTAGATAGGAGGGCTGCACCATGCCACAACATACAAGCAAACAACCATGCCAGACACGGGTCATGAACCCATGACCCTTCATGCCGAGACAATCGAGGCACTCCCATCTTAATGATTTCCCGTACACAAGTTGGCTAAAATTTCTGTATTGCACAAGTCAAAATAAAATATTTTAAAAGATGAATTTCAAGATTTTAAATGACTACTGAACTGCTGATTGAAGTTAGTATAAATCAAAACATTTCTCAATTTGTGTATTCTCTTCCTACCACTTTCTATACACATAGTAGTTCTACAAATGCATTTGAAGGGCATTCAGATTATATAATAGTTGTCTTTTTTGGAGAAATTCTAAGATCTTTTATTTGTGATGAGAAATTCGGGTATGTTACCCCAACCTCTTCAATTAAAATTTGTAAGATCTGTTTCTATGGAAACTAATCACGTTTTTAAATAATACAAGAAATGTGACAAACCAAAAACTATATACCTTACAACAATGAAAAACAAACCCTCACAAAGATCCACATAAGCCCATTGTTTACTAAAACAAGTTTTAGACATATTCTAGCAATGCTCAAGGCATAAATAAAAGAGTGAGTCATTTCAATTGGAAAAAAGGGGAAAAAAAGAAAAGAAAATGAAACATCAGCGTGTTACTCATAATATTAGGAAAAACATCTTTATCATATTGACCTCACAAGCATTATTGCCAGTGTTTTTTGTGGTTGTAATAATTTCATTTCATCACAGCCTTTATATTGTCACAAATTTAGGCGCATTACCAAGACATGAAGCACTGTTGTTTGCTCCGAACGACATTAGCATTGTTTGAGTAAAGCTTATTTTGATATATTCCACAATACTCTTTGAAATGAATTGTAGTAACTCTCTTTTGCTTGCTTCTGTAGTACAGTGGTTGTGTTGTCTGCCTGCTAAACTGAAGGCTAGAAGTTTGATTCCCACTATTCCCAGTATAAAAACACAACAATAAACTTTTCTTCCATTATTTTTCCTTCCATAGAGCAAAATGTGCTTAAAAATATGGTGTAAGATCAATTTTCATTAAAACATGTGAACTTTCATATTGCACATTTGAATTTTACATGCTTCTTTTTTGAAGAGTGTGTTTCACAAGGTGTCTGAAGAATTAGGATACAAATTACAATGTTATATTAAGTATCCACTATAGATAAAATGACAAAGTGTATGCTGTTGTAGCTCTACTTATTTACTACACTGATATGTTGTTCCCATTTTATATCGGATAACATTATGATACCCGAGTCCTCTAAAGGTGCTCATAATATCATTTGTCTACATTAATTATACGCAAGAAGTGGGTTATTTTGTCCAATGTGCATGATGACTTTATTTTTCAATTAAGGGGAACAACCATTGTTGAATTCACCTGTGTATTATCTCTAATACACATAGGAATTCAGCATCTTTTAAAGGTTTGTCAAATACTCTCATCAGAACGTTGGATTTCATGTTCTAAATTATATCATTACAGACTGATTTTCTAGGTTTTCTCCCTTTAGTCAGAGAGAATGCTCACTTGGTTTGTACATGAAATACATTTCAATATAAATACATTTCCAATTTTTTAAACATGATTTGAATATGCATATGTTGTATATTTTATGTTTCTTAATAGGCCTACTTTTGCAAATTGTTCATTATTCTGCATATTTTGCTTCAAAATGTTTACCATGACTCATATTTATTTACTATTGTAATGTGTGTTTCATTTCACAATGTGGTTCATTGCAGCTAACATCAATTCCTGTATCTGAACTACGCATGTTTATTATAGGAAAATCACAATTGTTTTGAGTGTGACGTACCCTGGGATACATCTTGAAAATTTGTATTGCTGATGTATCAGGAGCGGATTTTCATATAAATACGTATTTTTACAGGGTCAATATACCTACATTCTCTAATATTTTTTAGACTTAACACAAAATTCTGAACGAATTGGAACCATTTTTATTTTACATATTTGTAAATATTTTTGGTTAATTACCTATTTTTACATATTTTATCTATTGCTACATATTTCTTTACCTTTTAATATATTTATAAGTCAAAAATGAAAATTTCACATGCAAGTTCAAAATATATATTATTTGAAAATTAACTTTGTCACTGAAATACTTATTAAACCACGCAATGCACTTGTATTAATGCAGGACCATGTATTCATTGTCAAGCTTACCTCCCCTCACCCCCAATCTGCTTCATGGAAACCGCATAGTCTGGATCAAGGATGAGCAGATGTATGTGAAGCAGAAGGAACTTCAACCTCGTGCTTACTTGTGTTTCATGAACTCCATGCGTAACTTGATAAAAAATTCAGATCATTGTCTTATCCCTTTTTCTGAATTGGGGGGGATGCTCCCATTACCCCCCTTTCTATCACAGGCTACGCGGTACTATTCGCTTAAGCGCTGGCTCCTCATAAACAACATTGTATATACTACAAAAGTAGTATATATTTCGGATAAAACTAGCAAATAATTGCTTCTGTAGATGTAGAACTTCCTTTCAGCCTCTCTGAATCCATGTTAAGATCTGATCGGCAATGTACTCTGCTCAAAAAACGCTTGAAAATGGAATTTTAAAAATTATAAAATGAATTTTTATATTACATATTTCCTATTTTTCTTGCATATTTTAGAAAAAAAGTACATAAATATGTACACATTTTGCTTTCACAATAAATTCCATTCCCTACTGATGTATTAAAACACAGGACTTTACTTTCACAAGACACAGAGGAGGCTTCCCCTAAAAATGGGAGAGAAACAGGAGAAACATAAGAAGAAAAAAAAAAAAGATTTCCCCTTTTTCACGGTATGAAGGTAATTGCTACAGGGTTCTCTGAATTCTGTTCAAAGAGTTTCTAAAGCTAACTGTGAAATGTATTTAGCAACAGACATTCCTTTGTGGGAATCAATACTAGATTCGTTAAAAATTTTATTGAGTACAGTAAGTATATGATTCCGGATGAATATACTGATAGTAAAAGTTAAGATGACACGGTGTAATGATGGGTTCATATACCACAGCATATTTTAGACATTCTTACTGCATAAATGCATTCATACTTCATCGATTATTAGTGGCTATAAATCTGACCCCTATACATCATCTACATATATTATTAAAAAGTATGGGAGCTCCCAAGACTGTTCCTTGTGGAATCCTGTTGGTGACAGATACAAGTGACGAAATCTGCTTGCAGCAAAGTAATTGTTAATGAGAAATACTTCTAAATGATGAGACACACGCCTTAGAAAATCCCAGGTTATTATGCCTATTGCCCGTTTTCCATCCATATTTCTAATCTATCTGATTGAGCAAGTAGAAGGTTTGATGTAATAGTTCTCTTCCTGGGACAAATTCATGTAATGTTGGAGGAATGACCCTCCGCATTCCATCATGCTTAAGTATTTTCTTTGGTAACAGTTGCTTTATAACTTTACCAATTATGCTTTTGGGGCTCAAGGGACAATCATTAAGGGGATCAAGTCTTTTTGCCAAGAGGTTTACAATGACAATTTCCAATCTCTTGGAAGAAAATGGGGGTCCAAGGATTTGTGAAATATGTAGTATAGATTTGGAGCTAGTTCACCAGTGCACTTTTCTAAAAATAGGGGCTGCAGAGTTTGCATTTAAGGACTCCAAAATGCTGACAAAATCATGAATCCCAAATTCAATGTCTTCTGTAAAGCTTGGAGGTTGAATCTGGGATAAAGAACCTTTCAGTTTGTTGGAGAAACTTTGTGAATATGGTTGCAAAGATCACAGTCATTTTACCTTGGGTCAGAGATAACTAGCCCTTCCTCCTTCAGTAGTATTTGAGGGATGGCAACCATGGACAAAATCTATTTATGAATAAAAGAGTGAAGTTGTTTGAAAGAATACATGCTTCTTTATTCTTTTCTCCTCTCTTCTTTCTCTTTCATTTCACTTTTTGTTTCTCTTTTGTTTCTTATGCTTTTCTTCTTTATTGTTCCTCTCCATCAGACATTAGATCTGTTGTGACTCATTGATTACGCCATTGTTTTTGGGATCTATGAATGCTTCTTTTCCCTCGAGGTGTGTAGAAGGGTTGCTTAGGTATATGATTATTTTCCATCTTTAATACATTGGCTTTCCATTTATTTCTATATTTTTAGTTTTTGTAGTTGAGATAGTAAATTCTGAAGTTCTCCCAGATGGTCTTGATTTTCTATCTCTTGTTACTCCTACATAGCCTCAGAAATCTCATTTCAGCTGCTTGAACTTCACTATAGGATCTGGTATTTAGAACCCAGTTTTCACTTCCACACAGGCCCAAGGAACTTTGTAAAATTTGAGTTTTGTATCTTTTTGAATGTTACCTCCAAGTGTTCTTTTAATGGTGCCACACATACGGTTGAATCTCCCGATCTTTCTTTTAACATCAAGTTCTCTGAGGTGTGATAAGTCACTTCCTAGAAATCTAAACGTATTTACTTGTTCTTATCTTCTAAAATGAGCTTTCATCTAACGGAATGAGAAGCTTGGAAAGCTATGGACTTAGTTTTGCTGGAAGATATATGCAAATTGTAGAGCTTTGCAGTTTTGTAAAATTTGTACAAGGTTCTCTGTAAATTGTCTTCATTATGAGCAACTAAAACCTGGTTGTCTGCAAACAAAAGGGTTTTAATAAAATCTGTGCTTTTGAAGTTGTCTTCAATATAAAAATGTACAAGCCGCTCCCTTACAATGTCGTCAAGGTACGTATTAAAAAGTGTTCATGAAATACAACATCCTTGTCTAACTCCGGTGTCAATAGTTTCTTCTAAAAGGTGTCCTGAGCTTAGTTTTACATTGGTCTGGGTACTTTTATACATATTGCAGATAACACAAACTCTAGTGGTATTCCTCTTTTCTCCAGTATATTCCACAATTTACTTCTACTAACAAAATCAATAAAACCAATATAGGTCTTCAAATAGTATTCTCTTCTCTTTCTTATGTATTGCTTAAGGGAGAAAACATTGTCTGAGCAAAATCTTTCCCTCTTAAATCTTGTTTGTTCTTCCAACCATACATTTTCTATGAGGTTTTTGAGCCTATTTATAATAATTTTCATGTATATTTTGTATGCCAGAGTCGCTTGATCAGCAGCACTGCTTGATAGTCGTGATCATGTGGCATCTTGCAGCATGACTAAGAAAGACACACAAAGTTGTGCCTTATTTCCTCTTGAAGATAATACAATGTCACGTTAAAAGACCCAAGAATAGTAGATTAATTTTCCAAATCGTTTCCTTCACAGCTTTATTTCTGTGTTTTATTTTTGCCCATCTAGTTGGTAGAACAACTTTCCCTCTTACCAAAAAATGATCAGCTAAATCCATTCCTCTTATCACTTTAACATCCTAGTTTAATTTTGCCGTCTCATTTGTTAAGCATTTGATTTAAAAATCAAAATAAAATATAATTCTTAAATAGCAACTATTATAGACATTAGAATCCTACAGCAGATATAACAAATTACCATTTTATTGATTCAAAACAATGTTGACCGAGCTAAATTGTTATCTTAACTTAATTGGAAAATTCCTCAAAAGAAATATAAAAGATGAATCCGAGCTCTTTTTTTTAACGTATGAACCACCAAAACTAATTCATGGCATTCCATAACCTTATAGTTCATGCACAGATTAGTCAATGCACGTATTATCGTCTTTGCATCACAACATAAATTACAAATGATTTAATAATTTTAAGCAATATTATTATTAATTAATTAATTGTGATATAAGATATAGTAATAGTGATCCTGATTATTAACAAGTTTTTTGAGATCATTTTACACAAATTATAATGAAATGTAAAATATGTGAGTATGCATGGTGTATCTCTGAGATGCAAATTGTTCATAAAGCTAATTTTCACAGTTGGCTAGATGCCAATCAAAAGACCTGAAGGTAAGCGCCAATGAGAAACATTTATATAACCACTAATACCACCTCAATCAACATTCTAAAAGCGTTAAGTAAGTAGGAAGTTCATCTCTTGGATACAATGCTGACTGCAGTAGTAACAAAAAAACTTTCACAAAGTTTCACAAACCTGAGTTCTCATCATCAACGGTGCATCATCAGATGTGAGAAGTCTATGATATAGAGTTTTAAGTTCTGGTCCTAGCATAAATTCATAATGTCTTATGCAAAGTGAACCAATAGCTTTAAGGGTATATGTCTGCATATCTTCATTAGGTTGTTGCACAAAGTAAGCCAATGTTTCGAACACTTGATCCTTCACATTCTCCTTAACAAACAGAACAAAATAATTATTTTGGGCTCACAACATGTAAACAACGACTAATTTTACTTTATTTACCGGTAATCCTTTGATAACATCCTTATCTGTAAAATCAAAATGCCTTAGTAACAGGCCAACAGTAAAAAGAGATCTTCTAAAATATGGACGGTATTTAATCAAAAGAGGATTATTTGGATCTTTTTCATAAAGCTTCTTATACTCTGACAAATGACCTATAATACACCAAAAATCACACATTAGTACATGAACATTAGTATTAGGACAATAAAGAGATGCAATTCTAGAAAATACAACCATACCATAATATTTCTGAAAACAATCCCTTATTAATTTGAAATTTCTGGTAACATTGTTCACAACTGAGCCCAGACATGACAGGCAACTCTGCACCACTGAACGATCATGTTGGAGAATCAACTTAACAGAATCCTCTTCTAACTGGGCAAGAAAGGTTTCACTAGGATGTTCTATCAATGGAACAACCAATTCCAAAGTACGTGCCACACTACTAATTATTTGATAATCTCCTTGCGTCTGAAACAAAGTGCACATGAGTAAAGAAAATCTTTCTTTCTTAATTTATTTTAGCACATCTTATAGACCAAAATAAGAAACATTACAATAAATTTCAAACACCTTTGACATTACATAGCATTTATTAGTTGAAGATTTATCAGATACACACAAGCTTATAATGCTTAGCTTACAGAACCAAACACATTCTCTAAATAATTAATGTTAAGTTGAAAGTTCATCAAACCAGTTTAGGCATTGACACTCACCTGACATTTGACACTCAGATAAGGTTGTAAAGTTATGGCGTGTGAAACAAGGAGTTGTGGCCTAATCTTTGCAAAAAGATACAAAGTAGTAAGACATGCCACTAAACGCTGCGAAGAGCCACGACCTTCTTCATCAGGTCCAAAACTAGTTTCTTCTAACCGCAACACATTTTCAATAAGGCAATCAACAATCTGTTTACAAGCAGTTAGTAAGGCTCTTGGAGGTTCTGGGTGTGCTTTGGTAGTAGCATCATCTTTATCTTCTTTGGGTTTAAATAGCTAGAAAGAAATACATAATTAATAATGCATTATATCATAATTTACACATAAATATACAGATATTAAAAATGAACATTTGAAGCATCATGTAATTCAGAAGATTTAATACAAATTCAACTATTTCATAAAATAATACACAATTAATTTATATATGTGAATGTTTATAAATGTATTTGCATGCTTCTGCATCAATGTACTGTATGAATAATTATTACAATATAAATATTTTTGCAGGAACTCACACTAAGAAGTAACTGTTCAAACCATTCCAACCCCATATCGCGAGATGCTGCAACAACATCCGTTATATTCATCACTTTTCTTAGTAATGCAGATGAGTTACCAGGACCACGTTCTCTAACAGGTGTGAACCACATGTTCTGGAATACTTCCATGACCAATTTCTTAATACCTGTTCACAGACAGAGAAAACCAATAAGAATGACATTCTTATCTCTTTGCAGGCAACATCTACCATGCAATGCCAACATACCTTCCTCATCATTCACTCGACGAATCATTTTAACACAAATTTCAGGAATTTTGGGAAATTCCGGACACTCCATGCAAATATCTTTAAGAATTTTTATAACTCTCTTCCTCACACTCACACCAGTGTCCTGAAAATGAAAGTAATTTATTGACAACTATTAAAAATAAATTATCAAACTAAATTCTTAAATGTTTTATTTATTCCAAAAACTTTTCTCATTTGGGATTATGAAATAGCAACTGTTAATTTAAAATTTTGATTAATTTTGCCTGATTACTTTCAATTTAAAGAATGTGCATTATGATGTAAATATATTAGATATCAACTCTGCACTTCGAAATAAATTAAATTATAAGTTCTAGTAGCGAGCTAACTAAAC
This sequence comes from Teleogryllus occipitalis, assembly GCA_011170035.1. Classification (NCBI taxonomy): domain Eukaryota; kingdom Metazoa; phylum Arthropoda; class Insecta; order Orthoptera; family Gryllidae; genus Teleogryllus; species Teleogryllus occipitalis. The sequence goes on along the minus strand of BLKR01000690.1, from coordinate 261,057 downwards.
TCATTTTATATCTTACCCAATTTGCCTCATTAAGTTCACTACACCATAATTTAAAAGCTCTCTCGTAAGTTCAAACACTTTGAAGTCATCTTTGCTCAGGAAATTAGATTATGATTAAGATACCAATTATATACAAATCAACTCAAATGTTAGGTTTTATTAAACACACTTCAGCTGACTTGTGAAACATGGTAACTTTTAAAATATTATGGGTTACATTAATTAAACAAATACTGCTTCACCCATTCCTAGTTTGGTTCCTGTATTATCAAAGGGTACAATGGAATAAGATGGTAAAAAATGCCCACACATGTGGGACCTACACCATTTGGAATACGTTTGGGACCAAGAAAAAGTAGTTTCCATATTTTCAGCTCCTCCTTCTCATATGTTAGTTTATTTTATAAAAATAAACCAACATCATTTCTAAATTTATTTTTTCTTAATCTTAAATTATTAATGTCTGAATGGATGAAAACAGCTTTGTAAATAGTCAATAATGGAACAATAATAAATTCTATCAGGTTTGGCAGAATGTATAAACCACTTAACCTAAATATTAAACAATTTCAGTTGTGCTACTTTAAGGAAAAACATATTTCACATATTTGCATGCAAATTATACACAAGTTTTATTTACAGGTTCTCAGAGTGGTACAACATGCTTAACTAGTGGTGCTACAACAGCACACACTCTCTTATTATTGGTAATGGTTTGATAATATTATAACATTGCAACTTTTTCCCACTAACATTTTGATCCTGTTGAAAAACTCATAACCAAATGTAAAGAGAGTGGTCCACAAACAAAATCTCTTTAACTTTTGAAAATTCAAAAATTTAAATGTACATTACTTATTACATGTACATTACTTTACAAAGCATTGCCAGATGAAATTAAACAATTAAAATTGATACACAAATTTAAGTTAAAAGTCAAATCTTTTCTGCTACAAAACTGTTTCTATACTGTTTCTGCACTGATCGTCAAAAAGAAAAATAATGTTTACTTTAACAAAAGCAAGATATAGTATAATGAATTAGTTTACATTTGCATTGTATAATTTTAAAAAAAGACTCAATACGCCTGTAACAAGTAATGTACTTCAGCTTCCAGGTCACTGACCCCCATCACGATCGAGTTTTTGTCCAGTTTCCCTGATCCATTGAGCAAATGCTGAGATGGCCCCTTGATTTGCTTCTGGACATAAATGTAGCTTCACTATGCGCACGTTTTGTTGAACTTTCCTTTTGCTTGTAGTGGTAGTAGAGCTTAGAGTGAGTTTCTATTTTGTTAACAATACAGAAAAATCAAATCTGTTCGTTTCTTTACAGTTAAAAATAAGTTTTCTATAATTCGGCAACGAAAATATTTAGTTTTTGAAATGTTAATCTCTCGCTTTTTTAAATTTATTATTATTATTATTATTATTATTATTATTATTATTATTATTATTATTATTATTATTATTAATTATTATTTTCTCTTTTTTTTTCTCTATCTTTCAACTATTAATAGTTATATTGTTGGGAAGGAATTCTGAAACTCAAGAAAGCGTGCGCAGATGATTTTCTCCCCCATAGGTCACATTCAGTTTTTGACTAAATAAATGAAACTGGTTTTCTATCATTGAATCAGTCTATTATGCTTTATTCTTACAAAAAGGTAAAGAAAACAAATTACTCAGGCTGGGGTCCGAACCTGAGCCCTATGCATGATGAGCTCACAGGCTACCCCTTATGCTAATCTGACAGTGTAAACGACTATATTTATACCACATAACACAAGATTACACGAACACTACTAGTACTTTCAAACAATTGTTCACAAAACGATTTGAAGATCTAATATCGAGGAATAGATTGTATGAACAAAGAAATCTCTACTTTCAATAATGAAGGAATAAAACAGGTTAAAAAAAAAGAAAACTTTTGAAATTTTCAAAATTCCAGAAGTTTCAATGAAAATCACACATATGCCTTATTATTAAATGAAGTTTGTTCTTTTCTAGCATAAAATTTAAAGAAAACATTTGGAACATTCTTTTGAAAAAATCTTATTTACATATTATTTAAATTTGTCATGATTACACACAAAAATTATGCAAAAATTACTTATATTTTCAAAAAATATATTCAACATTAATTAGAGGTCTAACTTTCAAGAATATATTTCATTAAGAAAACAATTCTTATCTAATACAAGGTCCTACATTCCTATCTAATACAGGGAGATTAAAATTTTTTTAACTTTAGCAATTTTTGGTAATTGCAGAGGTTTAGCTGAAAATTGGCCCTGTGCCATTTCTATATGTGGACTTTGCGCTATTTGAGAAAATTTTGAAAATGTTATAGAGCTCCACATAAAGTACGCCCAACTAATGGCCACAACATTGTAGAATGCAAATTACACAATGAAAAATCTACATTTTAAGTTCAATTATAATTGGAATCTCATTAGTACATTTTTCAAGGGACAGAAAATTTTGGATGTTGTAAGTGGGAAAACGTGCTAATGAAAATTGTTTAATTTATACCTACTTTTCATATTTCGGTCTGCAAATCACTATAATAGAAAAACTTGGATACGAACAGCATGCAAATATCCACAGGATGAACTAATATAAATGACACTGAATTAAACTAAAAGCACTGAAAGTAATGCACATTAAAGCGTGTCGCATAGTGGGCGTCGCACGTTGAAAGCTAGAAAATGTGCGAAATCTTGACTCATTACGATGTAGCTAGAGCTGTGGGCACAATGCACATCTGACTGGTTTGTTTGTCGTTGGTCATTTAATTGTTAACCTTTATGTGCTCTGTGTATGCTTTTATTTTTGTTTACAAGAGAACCCGAGCATAAAAAGAGGTGAATCATTTATACTAATACAAAGTTAAAATGTGAAGAAGCCAAAATCAAAAGGATTCATGGTGAAAAATACCTTAACACAAGTAACAATGAAGAGCCCACTAAAGATTTTACATTAGTGACTGAACTCTTGCTCCCTTTATTTTTCTTCTAAACCAAAATCAAAATCTTTAAAATACAATCATGAAATATGTTATAATGAAGTACACCATATCAAGCAGACACTGCGCTCTAATTCGTACATGCCTTCATACACGGTTTTTCATAAAAAGTAGTACATAAAAAGTAGCATTCAAGATCTGGAAGACATAGACCCCAAACCTGTTCCTTTTCCTGGAGAGAGCGAAGCGAAACAAAATGATGTTCGGTCCTTATTGAAATTCCTATTAGCTGAAGGCAGTGAATGAATAGAATTCATCCTTAATGAGCTTTAATAAGAATGATTTCATGGACTAAAGCATTTTTTCCTATGTGAACTGGCAATTTGTGTCTCATTCAGAATAAACCAGTTATAATGTGACAATAGCATGTAATTTCTTGAATCAGTGGGCATTTTTGGGAAAATGGCACATAACATATAATAAGAAAAAATTCATAAAAATTACAAATTTTGTAATTTATTTAAAAAAAACCTGTTCCAGCCTAGAAGATATTGGGAGTAAAAAACAGCTTTTAACAGGTTTTTGCAAGCTTGTTAAAATTACACACAACAAAATCTTTGATGACCTTTTCCCCAGTTGTGCCCTTATTCTCGAATAGGCCTCAATTGTAAATTAAAATTCAAAATTTCTATTACCAATTACACAATAAACATGAACCACATGAATGATTTGTTGACAAAGCAATAAGTTGCATTTTTTGTTGTTTTTTAAACTATCATCATATATAGTTTCAACACAAGAGTTGCAATAACACTACAAAATTTATAAAAATGTATTAAAAAAAAGTACACAATAACACTGAAGCATACTGGTTTTATAGACATTTAACACATACCAATATCCTTGCAGAGAGCATGTCGTAATACTTGTCAATCAGCTCTGGCCTGCTTAATACGAATTTACCCACTAAATCTACTGCAGCCTCTCTTACAGAAGTGGAATGGTCCAGAAATGAATGGCTAACACCTCTTTGCATGTCAGCTCTGGCCAAGACAGCTGGATCAGCTTCAACCACCATAGTCAAGCACTTCATGGCCTTTGTACGAATAGCAATTGAATTTTCCGTAAGAACACACAATATCTGAAAAAAAAGGAGGAAGAAAAATAACCTCAGGATCTTCTAAAACTACAAAGAAATTGATTTAAAAATGTATTCAATTACCAATTATAAAAGAGTGATGAAATTTGCATTATTCTCTTTTACAAACATTTCATGAAAGACGCATCAACTGAAGAAGTTTCTTTATGGAGACATTATCATATAAGTAAGAATTTATTAGGCAAAATAGGTATTCAATGACTAGCTGTAGATTTCTTTCATAATTACAAAAACATATAAACATTTAATGTCATACATTTAAAACTATACTCTAAAATAAAATTGAATTTTAAAGTTCCTACTTCATTATTTAGAAGAACATACACTTTCAGAATTGATAAATACAACTTATCCTATACAGCAAATAACCCATCAACAGACTATGTACAACAATGAACAAACTCCCTATTAATGTAAACCAAGTGTCTCCTTGCAGCTTTGCGACCAAAGCTAAAGCATTGCTGTTGTACTATGATAAATGTTATTACAGAATGTGTAACTCAATATTCTCTGTTAATTCATACATAAATTGTAAATTGAGAACTTTAAGTCTGTTAATAAATAAATAAATTAATTAAAAAAATATGTGACACTCAAGTTATACTTGGGCTTCATCCATTGGGATGGAAACAGTAGCCCAAGCCACACCCAGGCATAGAACTGTAAGTGTTAATAAATGCCATTGGTTACATGGTCAGTCCCCTATTTAGGTACAATCATTAAAAACGGAAACAAATCTGACTCTTGCTTGTTTGCGACATCAAGCCATTTTATCAGGTCAGTCATATATGTCTGCCGCCATCTGGGCACTCTAAAAATCTATTTTCTATTCATAAAAGAAAAGGGATTCTCCAAATAGCCAGGAAAGCAAATATTGTAGTCATTCAAAATACATGTTATAATCATCACTTCCTAATTCTGTGAAATTGTTCAGATGTTGTTAGTTAAGAATATTTTATAAGGCACATTTTTAACAACACTTAATAGCATTACAAAAACATTTAGCACACATGTCTATTTTTATATGACCATACTATCCCAGCAGTACAAGCTACACAGAAGGTGACCTGGTGGACATGCAAGATAAACCACTGTGATTAACACTGACCAGCATGATCTTGTGAACATGAGAACATGCTGGAACACGAACAATCATAGGCTTTCCCCGCCAGCATCACGTAAAGGCTCTCGGCTGTCCAGGTGATGCTTAGATGTCTTGGTGAGCAGACATAACGACGGCAGCTTAGGGCATGCGGTTTACAGGAAGCCCACTTATGCCAACCTCATACCTTCACAATGAATCACACCACTATCCAGCAACAAAGAATGGCATACTTACAACTCTTTGTCATTCGTGCAGTGAGAATCTGTGACGAGAGCAGCCTCCCCGCCAAACAAGAAATACTGAAGCAAACTCCACTGCCAACAGCTACACAGGGCCACAACTCATATGGCCCTAAAACTGACATTTAACCCAACAACTCCAAGAGCTCCCTTCAACACAGATACCAAGTTCAAGACAACAGAATCCTTACGTAACATCACGGGCATAACTGACAAGATTAGCGAACTTCTAAAATGTTTTTGAGGAAGGACTGTCTTTAGGGTGCACCAGAATCTAGCACAAACTTTGGTTTGGGACAAGGCCTTACTTCCAACTTTCCAAACAGCGGGAGTCTATTCCGTCCCATGCAAGTGCGATCGCAATTATATTGGTGAGACAGGCAGAACAGAAGAAAGAGTGCGGGAGCACATTCACCACTTCAAATACAAGAAAGTACAACGCTCTGCTTTAGCTCTACATGCATGGGAAACAGGCCATGACTTCTGCTTTGAAGAAACCATGGTATTTGCCAGAGAGGACAGGTGGAGGCCCAGACAGATCAAAGAAGCTTTGGAGATCGCCCAAAATCTCCACATTAATGGCAACACGGGGGATTACAACTCCATGATGATTGGCAATCAGTGCTGCAAAGAACAGAGAATTGGAAAAGGTGTTTTCCCTCTTCAGGATGGGTGTTCCCCGGCCGATTACTGACCACCCCCACGCCGTCTGTTCAGACCGAAGGGTTCCGTGTCATTCGATCTCACCCCCCCATCCAACACCACCACCCAGTCTTGCTGGCAGGGCGGCCAACCAGCCAAGCCAATAATGAGCCTGACAGCCACAGAATATAAAAACCCAGGCGCCCACCATCCTGGCACACTTCAGCCCTGAAGAAGACCAGGATATGATGGACAAAATGTCGGCATCAATGCCCTCAATGCAGCATTATATGGACAGCCAAGAGCCTTCACATGCTGTCACACACTCTTGTTCTAGTTGAAGACAATACCATTTTGGAAATCCGCATGTGAACACAGCAAAGGGAGTAATGTTTACTTTCGCCAGAAGACACTCCTGCCTCCTTTTTGACCTTTTAGAGGTCTTCCTAATTTTTGAAGAACTGAAAGAAATGCAGAGGTCGTAGGACTTCGTACTTGTAGCTCTCTAGTGAGACTAATTCCTGTTACAACACTTTCAGGATGCCCACAGGTCATCTGAATCTGCTATCCCTTCATTTCCAATGTCATTTCTATTTTATCTGCATTAAATTTAGTGAGCCATGACACTCACTTCCAACAGCTATTTATAAATGTGATTTTAAATTAAAAGAAAACAACACACCACAATATTTTTTATTCATATGTCCAAATATTTCAATTGTTTATGTTGTTATAGACTGAATAGAAAGGGCTGTATAAAACATTAATTACACAACAAAAATTTCCAGGTATTTTCATTAAATTCCTGGCATTTCCCACATAAAATTTTACCCTTGCAATTCAGTTTTCCAGGTGCATTTGAACCCCAACAATTATTCTTAAAATTAATGCCTTTTATTCAATATTTGAGAGATGTGGGGAGAACAACAAAAGAGATGCTTCAAATTGATCCCAACACCAATGTTCACAAGATCCAGTTTGGATAAATCAATCTTACATGGAGAAAATTTAGTAAGAAAATTTAGGGAACAGAAAAGTAGCATAGCAAAACAAAAAACCAGAAGAATCTCATAAAGCCTGTTAATTACATTTCTGCTTTTTTATTCTTATCCCTAGCCTACATTGCATCTTATCAAAAACAATCTAGTTCACCGACCTGTTTAAGGTAAGCATCAAAACTCTGTGAGAAAGGTCGTTTTGATGCCAAGTATCGAGAGATGAGCTCAGCACTTTCATAGTCTATGTAGGTCTGGAGAACTTCAGCTCTTTTTCCCACACCAACTTGGTCATGAAAAGGTCTAATTTTAGAAATAAGGAACTGTTTACGTAGTTCAATTAGTCTAAAGAGCTCAGCTTTATTTTCCGAACTTTCATTTTCATTTTTGGCTTCATCATCTTCCACTTCAGAATTGCTGGAAATTTCCTCCTCCGAGCTTTCATCTACAAGGACAAATAAAATTGAATACACAATAAAAACTAAATATAATATTAAAATAAAGTACCACCCTGACAATAATATTCGTTTTTTAACAAACCTTTTCGTTTCTTCTTGGGTTTTCTCTTCCGTGTAAGCAATTTATTTGGAGAAAGTTTAGCACCAGTTGATGGTCGACTTTTTTCAGCAGTAGCATCTCGATACCACTGGGCTAAGTAGAAGTGTCTTGCATAAGTCAGGGCTTGGTCACTTTGCCCGTTTACAGCAAGATAATCTAGGAGAACACGTTGCAAAAACTGGGTTCTTTCTTCTTCAGGATCCATTTGATGACCATTCCTTTCCTGAAGAAGTGAATTTAATTTCATTTACATTTAACGCTAGATTGAGAGAAACACAATTTTTATGTATGAAAATGAACATAAAATATATTTTTTAGAACTTCACGAAGTCTCAATTGTTGAAAGCTTTGTAACAAAGAGTTTATTATCACATTGCAACAAAATGCTTATTAACTGTATGACAGTTCAGCAAGACTGAGCCTCCTAAGCTGTTCGTTCACGTTAATTTGAAATAAGCACATAAGGCACCATCACCACTGGATTTCTGTGACCAACATTTTACCATTCAATTCTAAGTGCTTGACTTTTGCTAGCACAAAACTTGTCAGCCCTTTAAACTGAAAGTCTCTATTAGAAATACAAATTGGTATCCTGGGCAAAGGAAGAAAAATTCAACCAAGGAGCTTGTGTACATCACATACCGCAGATGCAGAAATATGTATGAAATATTGAACTACAAGTCTAAGTAATAATCTGACAGATTTGAGGGCAAAGCAAGAAACAATTGTCTATATTGGTGTTCGTTTTCTTTTTATATATTGAGATAAATGTAGTCTTTTGTTGTCCAAATAATCTTGCAGGAGAGTTGATTCTTCAAATCATTTCTGCATTAGCCAGGTACCCGGATGGCTACATCTCTTTTCAGAAGACAGGGATGCATGTTCCTATTAGTGTTGAGAGATGAAACAGGACATGTTGTTCATCAATTACTATGCCTTTCAAACTATTAATGTTCTTAGGAGTTGTAGTCACTTCTGATAGTGTACCACATGGTTTGTTGATGAAGAGCCTCAAATTCAGAGAACTCACTGGGAGCAGTTGCTTTATTATATGGAATTTATTCATCATGAATGCTCGAGTGCCTTGTAGCCATGACTTGTTTGCCGGTTTGCACCTTTTTCACTGTCTGCTGCTGCTGCTTTATTGTCCCAGGATAGCTGAGGGGCTCCCAAAGGATGCGAAGTTCCGTCAGCTAAAATTTAAGGAATAAGAGTAGGACCAATGTATTCTATACAGTGCTATAAATATCGATGATGTAAGGACTTGGTTATCAAATGGCATTCTGTGTATTGGAAAAGGTTTAAGGATTTTCAACTACTAGTTTTTTCTTCTTTGACATATTGTCTACTTTCTTTTTATAATTTTTTATTTACTGAATGTCATTCCTGAATTGGTTCTTGTAGTCAGTCTCCCCTGCTGTAGTGTATCTTTTCCATGTAGTGAAACTCATAACAAACATTTCAGTTCAAGAAATTCTTATTTTCAGGTTCTCACCAAATTCGCACTTCCAGTAAAAACAAATTAATATTCTACTTTTTTGTCGGACTGTATAACATTATAATTTAAATGGTTCAACCATAGAAGCCATTTTTCACACATGCAGTTAGTGAAGCCTCTTGCATCTTTCTTGCAAAAAAATCATGGTGTTGGTTGAGTGGGAGCGCAAAGTCTGCAAACAACCAATAAACAGGACTATTTCAAATTTCAGTTAGATGGTTTGACAAAATTTCACTGCAGCAAATTAATTTCTGAGGTTCTCACTAGTTTGTTGTACTGGTATTTACTATATCTAATTCCTATGTTTGATTAGCTGGAGTATATATGGAATCATTCATGGTAAAAGTACTTAATAATAGTATTTGTTGAGTCACAGTATTACTTCAGTGGATTGTTTGCTTTCATCGGAATGTTTTCTTCATATAATTGAATTTTATTTTTATGGTTGTCCCATGTGAGAAAGCATCATCAGTTCTCAATGTTGGTTCACCAAGGCTATCTCTAAGGTGTTTATTGTTAGCCTTGCAGTCTGCATTGAAATAGTAGGATAGATTGATTTACTTCTGGTTCTTGTGAATTGATTAAAATGTTTTCATGTTATTAAAAGGAGCATGTAGTTACTCTTGAGAACATGAGCTAAATGTGTAATTAAATCATTAAGAGTTAGTCAAAATCAGATCCAACAATGACTCAGTTTGCTTGTTCCTCATCTTGTTGATTTCACTGACATAAAACTGCAGATTTTCTTGTTTGTGATGACTGTTGGATTCGAAGTTTAGGGTGCTTGCATTGACGTTAGGGCATATTTGAGTATCTGAATTACTCAAAAGTTTAGCTCAGTTGATGTTACTGAAGGTCACTCAAGCATTCCAAGCAGAAAACTATTATCATATATGTAGATTATCACTCACAAGAATTCATCTTCATCACTTGTGTACAGGATGGAATGAAGAGTGGTCGTATTTAAGTTTTGGGTGAGAATTCCGTCTATGCAGTATATTGTCACACCTTTTCAATTTTACTCGTGTTTACAAAATAGATTAAAACCTGTTTATTGTACATAGTTTGCAAAAGGCTGCCATATTTGTTTTGTGCCACATGTTATTTTTGACGTTTGAAGACATTTTGAAAATTACTCAGCGCTGGGTTGTTACAGCTTTTTAAACTAAAATACATTGGATCCAGTAAGCTCTGGCCTGCAAATCAAAGTGATATTTATCTACCTAATATGTTTTTATTTGGGTAATATTTGCACCCTAATCTATCAAATACAAATGATTGTTTGATTGATTAATAATTCTGGGTGCATTAACTGCTAAGGTCATTAATTTTGTAAGTGTAGTGCATGTTTTTATAGCAGGAGATGGCAGAGATCTTCCACTGGATGAAGAGATCTGGCACTGATTTACTGTGAGCTGGGACAAGCTCTAAGCTCCCGAACAGGTCTCCCGGCATGTGTGGTAGAGTAGTGCATGTTAGTGTATGTATGTGTAAGTAAGGGATGAGGGTTGGACAAGGAAGAGGAAGGAAAGATAGCATGTAGTCCATGGCCCATTTGACAGGGCACTGGTCCGGTATTTGCCTGGGTTGATTGGAGAAACCACAGAAAATAAACTATCACAGCAGCTGGCCGTTAGGATTTTCCTCCGCACTCCTAACTACGTAGCTAGTGTCAAAAACCCTGCCTCCATCAGGACTTGAACCCTAGTACCTCCCGGTCAGAGGCATTGCATGCTCAATCGATGCCCTGAGCCACCTAAGTCGGTTGAATGCAAATGAACTAACTGATTTTTAGAGAGTAATTTTTCAAAGAAGGAATAGGAGTTCCAGCCTTAATTTTTTTCTCTACTTTTACCCATAACCATGTAGTTTCTATACATAAAATACCAAAAGTAGCGTGTCTCCTAAAAGTAACACACAATTAAAACTTCAAATTTTGGATTTCTTCTGAATTTTGAACTGTAATACTGTTGGCAAACCAGATAAAATTTTGAAATTCGTACATGTTAAATATTACTACGATACCAAACTCCAAAATAAATTTCAACTTTGAGATTCAAAGAAGGTGTAAAAAAACTGTAAATTTACGTGAAAAATGCTTCACTTGGGGAAAAGTGATGGCAAAGCATAAGCAGATTATTTTCTCGCCATTTTGAACTCAAATCAACTTTGCTTTACAATATTAATAATAACTTATTGTAAATAAACATAAAAGCTGTGTAATATATAACGTACAATGGAGTATCATATATAATGTACCATCTGGAATCCCTCAGGGATTTGCACCTGGGTCCTTTACTTTTCAACTTGCTTATCAATGATCTCCCTAGTCTTAAAACACAGTAATATCCTACTTTTTGCTGATGACGCTAAGATTTATCATTCGATAATTGACACTGAAGACGCCATCAAGTTGTAACTTCATTTACTAGCTGTCGAAAATTGGTGCCTTGTATAGCATTTCATTGCATCTAGACAAGTGCTACACCATTAGCTTCTCTAGAAAGCTGGAAACTGTTAGTTTTCCATATAGATTCAATGAGATTGGTTGGCTATGGTTGACATCTGAGACCTTGGAGTTATCTTTGACAGTAAACTTAATTTCAATGACCACATTAACAATATTGTTAACAAAACTCTGTGACCCTGTTTTTATCCTGTGGGAACTCATAACAATTTCGATCACTCTACATGATCAAACTTCTCTTTGACTCACTGGTTAGGTCCATTCTTGAGTATGCCTATCTGATTTTGTCTCCCTTCACTGGGAATTCATCTTGAAAAGGTCCAACACAGGTTGTTGCGCAACTTAGCGTTTTGCGATGAATGCCCTCTCGTGCGGTTTTGTCACGACCACACCGATTATTACTCATTGTATAACATTCCTCATCTTCAGGATTGAAGAACAATCTGTGACCTTATCTTTCTATTTAAAATTTTGTCGGCTAAAATTAATTGTAATGATTTTTTCCCTAATATCGGATTTCGGGTCCCTTGTGTGCCGACATGTAATCTTTTATTATTTTCTGTCAAACTGGGGAAAACTAATAAATGAATGATACCTTCTACTGTACTGCCCCTACCGCTAACAAGTATTATAAGCGAATTGATTTTTTCAAAATTACTTACTCAAGCTATGTACTATCCAAGAGTTGCTTTATAAAACTACTCGATTTGTAATTAGATATGTTTCCTAAATTTTCTAAATTTACTCTGCGACTTTATTAACAATAATGCATCTTGTACTCGCATATTATAATTATATGTATTAAAGGAAATATCCCCAAAACAAACAAATAAATAAATAATTTTGAATATTACTTTACCATTCTTATTTATTTGAATGAGAATATAAGACTATCATGTCAGAACTGATAATTTTGTGTTAGAAAGTTAAATTTAAATACAGAGTATTACAAAATCACCAAACACAGAATGAAATTATATTTTCAAGTTTATGGTACAATTTTTGAACTTGAATAAGTTCACTTTCAGATGAAGTGACGATGATTATGATGACGATAACATGAAATGGAATTTTATCATGCTTTCTGATAGTGGCATAAAACAATGAAAGGCTTAAATGCTTTTTATGTTTTTGACAAGTATCTTTCCTCTAAAATACTAGAATTTTTTTTAGAAATTTTTGATTTTCTGACATGTTACATAATTTTTTTCTTCTCCCCTCCCCCATAATTTAAATGTCATGGCATTTCAAAATTTGATTGCTGTATACTAGCCTCTGTTATGGACACCTTGGTAGTGCTCCCTATGTTATCGCAGACTTATTTGCCATGACTTGATGGGGAAAAAAAGAAAAAGCCATACAATAACATTGTCCATAATATAATTTATGTTAGCACATATAAATAAAATTATAGGTATGTTTCATCTACTTGTAAATAAATAGGACAATATTTCACAAAATCTTCCCATGGTTTTACAACTGCCCTTTCATTACATGATTTTACAACTGCCTTTTAAATACAAAATTGAACACTTGCATCACAATTTTTGGAAATTAAGAGATTTTACGTGTCGTAATTTTGAAGAACGGATTTCAGTAACAAAAAAATGTCTACCTTCAATATCATAGTTGTAGGAATATGCCATGAAAACTACGCTTATGCCAATTTTAAAATGCAGTGTTCCACAAACAGGAACTTGCATAATTTTTACAAGCATGCTTTGCTCTATTCGAGATAAAAATTTAAAGAAAAATTTGGAGCAATTTTTGAGTAAATTTTGAAAACGTCTTTGAGGCTAACTCCCCCAAAAATCACAATATCTGTTTCAAACTCACAGCGCCTCATGTTCTGTCATATTGCTCAAGGAATGTCAAATTTGGAGAAAACACTCCGAATGGCTTAAATGCTAATATTGTTCCCAGAGGGACAGATTGACAAACTTTTGCAATAAACTAATTTCTTATTAGCCATAAAATGTGGATTCTGTCTACACAATGCATTACAGGAAGTAATTTACTACACACAAGAGCAAGATTTATCAACCTTTTCGGTGTCAGGTTCCCACAATAGGAGTTTTCTGTCGGAAAACTGGCCATTCTGCATTACAATACATTCCTTTTACTATACAAACATGAAGTAGGTGAGAAAGTATAATAATATATGAGAACAATTTAGAATATCGATAAGTGACAAGACAGTCATTATAAGTAATAAAATTTGCACAGTAAGTACTGCAAGTCATAAAAGGGAAAATGATTTTTGAGAACCTCATTAGTTTTTTGGAAAATATAAATAAAATGAAAGGTGTAAATCATTTTTGATTTTATTAAAACCTCCTTCTGAAGTTCGAATGTAAATGGCAACATTTGTACTTTTTGAACAAAACACACTTGTTAGATTTTTTCACTCCTGATGATGTCTTAATATAATTCTCTTCCAACATAATTTCCATAAATCAAGGACGGAAATGACTAGCTAACAAATCAAATTATGTGTAAATACATTTAGATTTACAAATTAATTTACAAATTATGATTTTTAAAATATGGAGTGTGACAGATTTGAATATAGACATGAGTAAATATTATTAAGAGACAAGTTATCTCAAAAGAACTTTCTCTAAAGAGAGAGTGAAAATCCTATAGAAAAAAATTGCCGGAGAAACAAAGAGAAAAAGCATACCAATTTAATTTTCTTGTCTGTTGAACCACTTTCTTCGATTTCTCTCTGCTCTTCAGCTTTTATCTCTTGAATTATTTGGTCTATTGTGTTCAACTTCAATTGAGAAATCACAGCGTCTTTCCTCAGTCTTGCCGCTACTACACCCAAATAATCAAGAGAGGCAACTCTCAAAGACATATCTATTCCCTTGTTGCTGAAATTTGTAACCTGAAATAAAAAATTACAAGTCAGAAAAACACTTAATATAAAAAATACGGGGTGGATAGTTTATAGTTGTGATCACAAACATAAAATTAGAACCAGAAAACAAAGAATAGACAAAGGTAAATTCTCCTTTATAAATGAACAATATTAGGTTAGAATCATTTAAAACAGTTTTAGCATGTTTCTTATTCAATGTAGTGTTTTTGGAAAAACATGAAATTAATAAATAGGGTGAACATCTCTTTGGCACGTTATTTGTCTCATGATTCAGTATTGTTAAACAAGCACAATTTGATAGAGTAAACTCTCTAGTAGTTACTGGGGAGAGTCCAACGTTGGTGGGACGCTTGTTTATCATATGCATGTAATTAGTAATGTCAAAGGTAAATTATTGAATTGTGTTTATATTTTAATATAAAGTAATTCTATATTCTAGCACTGAGCAACGTACACTCAATAAAAGGATCAAAGTAGGATAGGATCTTGGACTGTAAGAAACTTGGTCTGTGAATGTTTTACAAGACAAGAAAAAATGTTTGAAGGAATTTTAACATAATAAACAAATGATGCTTTGCAGTACAAGCAAAATTGTCCAGTATTGAATTCCCAATTAAGAACACACCCCTCCCACTTCCCTCAGAGGAGAATTGTGTGTATTGCAATCTTTTCAAACAATCAAGTTTTAATTGGCATCTCGTATGAGGAGGAAGAGGCAAAGAACAAGGCAAATATCTAATTTCAAAGAAGATTAAGGATATGTGCAAAATGCGAGAAACAGAAATATAAGTATATAAATAAATAAATAAATAAACCTGCACACAAGAAAATGCTAAGAACATTGATTATAAATATTACAAATAACACTGTGAAGACTTTCTTTAAACCAGTTCAATAGTTATAATGATATGACTTTTTCTTTTACTTTATATCTAAGTTTTTATATTATTGTTCTTTCCCTTTTATATATGTATTTGTTAACTTAAATAAACTTAAATAAAAAATTAGGCAAAAGTACTTCCTCTGAAAAAAATTGTACGTGACCTTTCTGAAAGATCTAATTTTTAGAACAGGTTTTATTTAAGAAATACCTCCATCATCCACATTGTAGTTTTGAATTGTTATTGTTTTGCAATTTTCGAAATACAGAAATCAGTTAAAACAGGGCTTTGGCCTTTTAATATCCGTACTTCGCTTCGCTTGAGAATATTAGTGGTGCTACAACAGCTCATACTTTCTCACATTATTTCCAACTCATCATACAGACAAGAAAGAATAATTTCATAAAGAAATTGAACATCCAGAACTAAAAGCCATTCAATACATTGCATTCGAAACTAGAATACCACCTTATCTTATCTGTTCCATCATGTTGCCATTTAACAATGAACGTCTAGAATATTCATTTCTGCATTGTATGGCAACAATACAGCATCCGGTGGCAATATCAAATTATCATAATAAAAATTCATACAAAATTATGGTCTTCAATTATTATTATTATTATTATTATTATTATTATTATTATTATTATTATTATTATTGTTGTTATTGTTATTGTTATTATTATTTCTTTTTAATGATATATGATGTGCCACCCTTATTATATATTGACACCAATTCAAATGGAGCGCAAAATATTCGAATTTATCATTTCAAATTTTTTTCCAATGTTCAAAATTACAGAGGAAGCGCCAAAAATGGAACCAGCACCACCCTTTGCTACATACATTAAGAAAATTTAAAGAAAAATTTTGGAGGCATTTCTGACATTTCATTAAGGGGGGGGGGGGGCATGCTTGACGGACATTTCATCGAGAGAAATAAAAAGGGCGGACAAAGGATGAATGAGCAGACTGACAAAGGGACAGACAGGCAGTCAGACAAAGGGGCGAACGGGCAGTTGGACATTGGGACGGACGGGCAGTTGGACATTGGGATGGATGGGCAGTCAGACAAAGGGATGGACAGACAGTCGAACAAAGGGATGGACGGACTGACAAAGGGACAGACTAAGAAATACAGATAACACAATTTCATTTGAAATGTATGTTAAGAACATATCTGTTAACACTTGGTTCTAATGCAGAAGGAGAGCATACAAGTTCCAAATTAAAATTGATCAAAAACTATTTACTATTCACAATGACCCAAAATCGGTTGGTTTTGCTTGCAGTAATGTGTATACAAAGAGAAACCTTAACAAGCATTGAATATGACACTATTATAAAAGATTTTACCAAATACAAAAATCAGAAAAAGTGTTAGTTTGTTAGACTACCTAAAACCATTATATTAAAATAGTCTACTTATATTGTAAAAACTGTAAATATTATAAAAATTGTATTGTAATGCATAAATTATTGAAGTTATTTTTTTAAGATTAAAAATTCAATAATTTAGTATGTATGTGATATATTTAGTTTTAGTCCTGAAATAAACATCTAACAAATTTTATTGGGAGGCCCTACCGTAGGCCCACAGAATACGTACAAATACATATACCTCATGTTCCAAGGCCCTAGGCAATGTGCCTAACTTGCCTACTGATTAATCCAGCCCTGCCCGCAGCAATACATAACTTTCTCTCTATTGTGTAAGCAGTAGCATAAAAGTAAAATAAATATTATCTGTGAATAATTGGTTGCAATAATTCTACAATAAATACATTTATAAAACACAATTAAGAGTTAATGGCAATCTGTTGACAATAATACTTTCAAGAAACGAGTATTACTTGGAGATTACTGAAGACTGCTAGATACTGAGGTTATGTTTTTCGAAGAGAATCATATGTTTCTGCTTTACCACAAAATGTAATATAGTTATTACAATTCAAAGTAAAATGTTCTTCCCTCATTCCCTCACACTCCTTAATATTTTCTTTCTTATAATGCTTTTCCCTTATTATTCTTTTGCCTGATCAGGAGTATTGGCAGTACAATCCTAAGCAAGTTGTCAGATCCACTGAACGACATGGACAAACAGTGTGGGCAAAGTAGCACATATTGCGTGTAGCTTAGGGGTCACATATCTTGCAAAGAAAAACCGGGGCATTTGCTTGAGGCAGTACAGTATAGTCTATACCCTAAATATACTCGAAATAATTCACTGCGATAACCCACACTTCAAGAATAATTAACAAAAGAAGTTACAGAACAAAAAATATTTTAATAACCTTCTTGCATCAGTTTTGGAAACACCTTCAATTGCCTTAAACATTTTAACTGTAACTTCAATTGTGATGTGTGATGCAATTAGCATTCAATTCAATTAACTTACATATTTGTGAATTAATGTTTATTCACTTGTCCAACTAGAACCTCTCCAGCCTAGAGCCTAGAAGAAGCTTCATCCCTTTCACTGTTGTTGTTTTTCGCCTGTAGAGAACTTATCTGTACTATGAACTTTATCAAACAGTGTGTGATTTTTAGAAACGAGATTAAAGGAATCCAAATGCGACACATTCCTAATGTGTGTTTTAACAGTTAACATTGCACCTACTGTTTCTATGCAAAGGCTGTTCCTCTCCTTGGGCAATAACGAATTCACCTGAGAAAAAACCCGTTCTACTGAGGCTTGGGAGGGCGAAGCAGCTCACAATAAACTGCGTATCATTGCACGTCCACAACAAAGTGATCATAAGTGACAGCTTGTGCTTAAGTTGCACGGTTTCATATAATTGAAAAAATAATTTATAATATGTTAGGGATATAGATTCTTGTTTTAATGACATTTAATATTCAAGTTATTGCAGCAATATCAATGTATGTGAAAATATTTTGAAACCAAAGAGCACTAACTGCTGCTCTCTCCAGCATCTGATGCCCTTCCAGGTATTGCGCCATGCTCTTGGCCCTACGCTGTAACGTCTTTCAACTCAGGGCCTTCAGTGTGGTATCCAAGAGATGGGTGTTTTGGTCAGCAAGCGCTGGGTGGTGTCCCGAGAGGAATCACAATTTTCTGTCTTCATCAGACAGCTGTAATTTAATTTTAGGAATTTTGTGTGTTATTAAAAGTACACAAGTCAATTATTGACAGTACTGAATGCATTAGTTACGTTTGGAGAATTCATTTTCTTTTGATATTATGTTTTTGATTCAAAATGTACATTTGTTTATGAGCCCGTTGAGTAAAATTGGTCGTTCTGGAAGGAAGTCCCTTTCTGTATCTCACAGTTGGTGTGTATGTTCGGCTGCAGTTACAGCTGAGCTACAGTTTGGGAGCGATGTGTGTATGGAATATCTTTATTGCAAGATATACCAACCAGAGTAGTGAAATTTTTGAAATTAAATAATTTTGGGAAAAACGTGTCCAAGCTTGCTGCAAAGTGCTGGAGTGCGATCACTGTAATTTCAATCTTTTTGTTTTATATGAATTCTATTACCATCAATTGTCACAATGCAGAACTAATACAAAAACCTAGTGGAAATCAAAGCCTGAATCACATGCGTGAAAGGTGTATATACCTGACAAGGACACTACATATAATAATATGTAAATAATATTTCAATATAGACTTTTATTTACAGGAATTGCTTACATTTTATTATAAATAAGTGTTCTGAATTTTGGAAATTACATTTCCGTCATTCGGTTGAGGTGCAACCTCCAGTCTGTTGGGGCACTAGCCACCACTGGATCATAACTTAGAACTGTGAACTCACGCATGCTGCCACGCATGCTGTTTGAAAGAAAGCAAAAGTGCTTAGCTCTGTGGGCTAACGACAACAACCGAACAGTGGTGAACTCAGCCATCGGCATTATAAATTCTCACTATGAGGGAAAAGCGGCAGCACTGAAAAGCGGATTTTGCGTGTCATCATGAATTTGATCTACGGCTTTGAGGGCCACAATATAACATGTGATCACTTTTTTACTTCTTAACACTTAGGTTAAATGTCATTAAAACGCAATATTACTATGATGGTATAATGAAAACGAGCAAAGGCTCAATTCCACCGGAATTACTTCAAAAAACAAGGTACCAAATAGGTCTTCAAAATTTGCTTTTACTTCTGATACTTGTTTGATGTCATAAAATCCAATAAATGTTATTATTGGATTTAGTACATTGCACAAAGAGAACAAAGTGTCTAGTCAAAGAAGTAAGAAATGTGCAATAATTATTAAATACAATGAAACTAAAGGAGTTGTCAATACCTTGGACAAAGCACCTACAAGACTTGTGATCAAAAGAAAAACGAATCGTTGGCCTCTCACGAGTTACTACAACATTATTGATATTAGCACCTACAATGCCTACATGCTACTCATGAAAGTGATCAACAGCTGAGATTCAAATTATCGTAATAGATAGTTTTTAGAGAATTTAGGAATGACGTTGGTCAGAAACTTCCTTTAAGAACAAATGCTGCGAAAGATATAGTTCAAAAAGTAAAATCTCCAAATCCTGAACATCAGGAGCCCTCAATGTCAATAGACTCGTGAAAGGGAAGCAGATTTTTTTTTTTTGTGTACAAAAATTGACAATATGTCCTCAAACTATTGCTGCAAGCAAGGTAAATGTGTTTGCAAGAAACGTCTGGAAGAAATATGCACACAGTGTTCAAAAATAAAACTGAATGTATTGTATTGCTTAATTGAAAATTAAGAATAAATCTAACATCAAATATCATGTTCACTTTCATAGAATCTTTTGTTTAGGATGTATATTTAAATTTCAAAATAAATTATCATGTGATATTAAGTGTTTATTTTCATTTATAATCAATTCTTGGTATTAAGTAAGTGGTTTAAACCTAACAGGTCATTTTCAACCCAAACGCCTTATGTGTGTAGGCAAAATGAATGACACAGCAGGGTTAAGGAGTAATCTGTAATGAGCTACTCTGTCAAAAGCTTTAGCGTGATCGAGATAGATCGCATCCTTTGGTTTACTGGAGTCAAAGGTTTTGGTCCTATTATTTACCAAGAATAAGAGGTTGCTTGTGGTGGGTCAACCTGATAAGAAGCCATGTTGTTAGGTTGGTAGGAGACAATGTGTAAAGCATATTCTTGGATCTTTGTTGTCATAACCCTGACCATGACCTTCCCCACTGCACTTCTCAAGCTGATAAGCACATAATTTCTTGGCCAGAGATTGTCTTCTTTCTTAAATATCGAGGTAATGAAGGCATTTACATTATGTATCCAGAATGGTATGCATCTAGTTTCTATCAATTTCCTGAAGACTGTTCAGTTGTGGAGAAAGTTGCAGAGCATCCTCCTCTAGTAAAATTGTTGGAACGCCGTCTGGATCTACAGAATGCAGTGTACACCACATTCAGTAGATCACGCAGTTGTTATGCAGTGTAAACTTCATGAAACTCACATGCTACTCAATCCTGAGTAACTACAGTATTCAGGATACATGACATTGAGGCACTATGGCTAAAGATAATGTGTGAAATCCAATATGTAATAGAAGGTTCGTATATACAGACTAGCAACATTTGATCCTAGTATCTGATAAAAATGCTTTAAAGCTATCAACAAAGTGCGTCTAAATCACAAGTTTGTTATGACCTTCGGAGCCTTCAACTTCCTTAGTATCACCTGGACAGAACATGAAACTTGTAGAAGAACAGAAGAAGAGCAGGAATTCTAACACCACTACATTAATTCAGATCCAAGTCAGATGATGATGGAACAGACAAGATTTAGAGCAAATCAGGGTCCAGCGTTGCTTGGCTTGGTACTGACAATAAATGAAAATACCATTACACTGCCCAACAATTTTCTGTCACTCCTTCCCGTCTTGAAGCATCTTTTTCCAATTCTTGATTTTCATTCTACGTAGTCTTCAACAACATCATCTTTCCATTTTGTTTTTGGTCTGCCTTTACATCTTGTAGCTATCGATTTCCACTATTATTTTCTTGGTGATTCTATCTGGACCATCCTTTCTAGATGTTCAATCCATGCTAATCTCCTAGACTTTATTTCTCTTTTATAACTATATTTTTTGGTTTGATCAGTACTCGTAATTCATCATGTTTTCAATTTTCAGATATTATCACCAAGTCTTGTAGGGCCTTAGATTTTCCTCAAGATCTTTCTTTCAAATATACTTAATTTTTGTAGACTGTTGTGTAATTACCCATGTTTCACACCCGTAAATCTCTATTTGTTTTATAACAGTATTGTATAGTTTCAATTTTGAATGTTATGATAGGGATTTACTGTCAAAGAAAGTTGTAAAATGCATTTCCAGCCACAATCTGCTCTTTTATTTCTTCCTCTATTGTAATGTTAGTATTGACTATTGTGCCAACATATTTAAATGAGAGCAAATTTTCAATTTCCAAGGCAAGGATAACTTTTGATTTTTTGAACTTTTTTGGGAGCATTTCATGTACTTTGTTTTAGAGGCATTTAAAATTAGGTCTGCTTTCTCAGAATCAGCCTTCAGCTTATGGAAAGTTGAAACCACCGTCTGCATCAATCTCGTCAAAATTAATACATCAGCTTACGCACAAATCTGCTTCATTCTATTAGAGAATACCACGAACATCTAGTTTCTAAAACGGAACACCGAAAGGGGGTCTCCTTGCCTTACATTCTAATTGATTTCTAAATTTTCAGAGTAGTAGTTGTTTTCACAAATCTTGACCTTGGTGTTATTCAATGTTAATTTAATCTGATAATTTTGGTTGGTACTCCCAGTGCAATAAGGCTATTATATATAGCAGGTCTCTTTAACTCTGTCAAAAGCCTGTTTGAAGTCAATAAACACATTGTTTAGATCAAAATCATACTTGTAACACTTTTCACAGATATGTTTAACTATATGAATATTATCTATAGTTGAGCGAGATAAAATTTCTAAAGAGCTAATTACAGAGCAATAGGTGAGTCTCTTGCAACAAATCTTTTGTCTAGAAAGGTAATTGAAGATTACAACACATTCTGAAGATGACTCATCATCTGCTTAGTACGTATTCCCCACAAACTAAAAAGAAACTAGGGGCATGTACTTTCTCATCCATATTTTCACGCAAAATTATGCGAAAAAGTACTCAAATTTTAGAAAAATTGTACACCTTCAAAATTTATCTTTAAAGAACAGATTTCATTAAGGAAAAAATCTCTATCTTTAATATTTTAGTTGTAAGAAGACTCCGAAAACATTTCAAACTTTTGCAATTTTTGAAAAATGAGTTTTGCTCCTGACCTGCACCATTCTCTTAAACCTTCATACTGTCCAACAACAAAATTTAATAAAAAATGATGGAGCCATTTTTTGAAAATTTGGAAAATGTCCCCGGGGACTTCATGTAACGAACTCCCCAAAATTGAAGTATTGGTTTCAAATTCAAGGGGCCAACATCAGGCAGATCAATTGGGAAACATCAATTTTGGAAAAAATCAGCTGAACAGTTTGCTAGTGCTGTTCACAGACGAATGGACGGACAAGACTTTTGCCGTCATTCTATTTTTCGGCATCACTTTTGGATTTCTCTACTCTGCAGTTAAAAAGTAAACAGAGTTAAACAAGCCATCAATCAACAGAGAAATTATGAAATAATCTATGATGAAATGGAATGCATTGACAAAATATGAAAGCACTGGAAAGGATGAGGATCACACTGCTTACCGCACGGTCAATAATGATCTTAGAGCAAAGAGGAGACAGCAAAAGGAAAAGTACGAAGAGTACATTATTCAGGAAGAGAGCCAACGCTTTTACTCCTACATTCATAACCAGACTACAGGTAAAATTGGCACACCTACATGCATAAAGGTGAGAGAACTAGTGACCGAACCACAGAGAATCGCTGAAGTGTATGCAGACTACTTTCAAGAGGTATATGCAACAGAACCAGATGGAGTGTTCCCAACAGTTCAGGCTAGACATCTTGAACTGATTGAAGGTCTGGGAACCTCACGTATTACTGTTGCTCAAACTGTGTGTGAACTTAGCGACAGCTCTGTAGCAGGGTCTGAAATCCCCACAGTATACCTGAAAAGACATGCCTTGCAACTCGCTCCTACCTTGACAAAGATCTTCAGAAAATCACTAGATACAGGCATAGTTCATAATCAATGTATGTTTGCTACAGTCATCCCCATATTTAAGAAAGGCAACAAACAACTCTCCAGTAACTACAGGCCTGTAAGCTTGACTAGCACAGCAGGGAAGGTAATGGAGAAACTTGTTGCGCAGAAACTATTAAACCACACTCTCAATAATAACATTGTTCCTCAACAGCAACACAGATGTATTCCTTGAAGGTTACTACAAACTTACTCAGGGCACTTGATGTCTGGGCGAACACTATTAAAGGAAAGTGTATGGACGTCATCTAATTAGACTATGTGAAACATAGTCTAACTTGCAATGGGAGAGTGAAGTAGCTGCAGTCACCAGGAAAGCAAATTCTGTACTCTACCTCATGAGAAGAATTTCTCAAAGCTTCAATTGCCTTCAGCGAAAATTGGAAAAATGGAAAATTTACACATAGTACATAAGGCCAATTTTGAATTATGCAACTGCTGTCTGGTCACCATATTATAGAAAGGACAAACAAACTCTAGAGCGGGTACAACAGTGATTAACAAAAATCTCCACAGATCTACAGTACTTAACCCTTTCGCTGCTAACGACGCCTTTAGGCGTCCAGATTTTCCGTGCCACGTGTGCTAACGATGCCTATAGGCGTCCGCCTGGTTTTGCTTCTGCTGTGCTAATGACGCCTATAGGCGTCTTGTACTTCGCGTGGTTGTCTTTCGCTTTCTGCTGAATGGCGGAAGGCCTGAAGGACATGTGGCGATATCTGTTCAATTTGTAAGGATTTGAAGTTTAGTTTGAACTCTCCTAGAGTGTGCTAGTATGTCAATTCTTCTCGTTTCAAGTACAAATGTTTGTAAACTGGTAGGCTTCCGCGCGGCCTGCGCGCGGTGGGCTTGCCTTTCCTGAGGGATTAGCGCGCATCTTGAAGGAGGCCCTTCCCAAATGCCCATCATAAAACCTACTCTGCGGTTTCCAAGTATGGGGTACCATCCTCACTTTGTGTTGAGATTTCTGGCTGTGAGTGTTCTTGTTTTCTCGCGTTACTGTACGAATATTGGCTTGTTTTGTGGACTTTTCTTACGGTTTTTGGATTATTTCTACGTACGATTACACGGATTTTATTATTGACCTTATGCATTGTTTCTGGACGTTGATTTTACGGATACTTCGCCAGTGCCGGTCCAAAGCCCGGATCAAAAAGAAGGATGGGAAGTATGCGCTTTGTTCACTGCTGCGTGGGCCACCCTCACAGGGTGCGCCGGTCGGAACAAGGAAACTGCATCGCACACAGCGGTCGCCAGCCTGTGGG
Organism: Teleogryllus occipitalis; assembly: GCA_011170035.1. Lineage (NCBI taxonomy): Eukaryota > Metazoa > Arthropoda > Insecta > Orthoptera > Gryllidae > Teleogryllus > Teleogryllus occipitalis. The sequence continues at coordinate 236,215 of BLKR01000690.1, read as the reverse complement.
GTGACTCAGGACCAGGGTGCGGCGCGCTGGGTAGGGTCATAGCAGTGAAAAAGGTTAAGCTATGAGACAAGATGCCATGAAATGTCCTTATTGGCATTGGAACAGAGAATGGTGAGAGGGGACCTCATTGTGGCTTTAAAAATCTTGCACAAGGCTTATAGCACACGAACCCTAGATAGCCATTTGAAGAGGAGCTCAGATTCACAACTCAAAGGACACAACTTGAATATTGAACGGGAATGGACCAAAAACTATACTTCAACACAATTTTTTTGAAAAACAGAGTACTCAACACATGGAAAAGTGTATCACCACAGAATATCAATGAGATCACAATAAACTCATTTATAATATATTTGAATAGATTTATGTTTAAGATATGAATTAAATATATATTCATTTTTATTGTAATTTATACTGATGTAAAGCGTACAATTGTTGAGATACGTGTATATCAGCTTTTTGCTGCTGTCATAAATAAATGAAAAAATGTAATGGAAATTCCATATTTCAGATATGAATGTGATTGGTGGGCTGTTGTGCATCTTCCAGTCATGCTATTGGTTGGCTAGGAGCATGAAATTTATAAACCACCACTGGACATTACGATTTTGTGTCTTGATTGTATGGTTTAATATCAAATCGTATCCCCTGAAACTTACACCTTTTAAAATATTATTAAATCCCATTTCAAATATTTAATTTTAAAATTTTGGAAACATGTTGAGAAATTTCCTATTATTGTAAATGTACAAATAGTGGCCACTTGAGAGATAAAATGTTGAAAATAAGAAAAGTAGGAGCAATACAATACTTTCATTAAATGGATAATGTAGCTGATGCTATCTAGCACCAATTTGAAGAACTACAAGTGACGGGAGCCATGTTAGAACAAAAGAAGAAGAGGTTGAACTCGACATTGTTTACACATGTGTTGAAGTGAAGAGGTTAGCAGCTGTTTTGGTTAAGGATCTTGGTAAGTTCAATAACTTGACACGGATTTTCCATATCAATAGAAACAAAGTTTTAATTGTTTACTGACACATAGAAGTCACTGAATTCTTGCTGTAATACTTGTTTTGATGATAAAAGAATGCACTACATACACATGCTAAACATACACGTTTAGTAAGAGCAGTGTGTCCACTATATAAACACAAATTCAGTGATTGTTAAAAAGTGTACACCAAGTGTCTACTACTAGCATTCGGTGTTAATTTCTAATTTTGAAATGTTTCTTTACAAATTCATTTTCTTTCATTTGCATCCTGTTTTGATCTTTGATCATTTATGGACACTTTGATCACTAGAAGCAATGGTGGACACTGGGTGTCCACTAATTCTCCACTGTCTGTCCACAATTGGAGCAACTGTATTAGTTCGCAAGATCTTCATTTTTTTTAGCTTCAATTGATGTTAAGTTTGGATTTCAATTACGCAATGCAGTTTCAGAAAGCCAAGTAGTGGAAGTATGGAATGGAGAATACGGATAGAGCAGCAGAAGAGATTTCATGTGGTGTCCCTCTGTTGATTGCAGTGAGAAATAATGGAGTCTCTCGATCAAGCCTGCGAAGGTATATTCAGGGAGGAGGTGAGAAATTCAAGAAAAATGGGACGTTCACCAGTTTTCACAAAAGAGAAAGAGGATACACTGGTATGGTGGATAGTTTCTGTACCTCAAACTGGCTTTGCCACGAGTAGGGAAAACCTTCTGGACAGTGTTAAAAAACTATTAAAAGTCATAGAGAGGGAAAATATTTTTTTGGTTTCCAGACATGGACATTCGTGGTTCAAAAGTTTCTTGAAGAGAAATCCTCATATTTCGACAAGAACTGCCCAAAATTCGAGTCACTAGAGCATCAGTTACCGCACAATCTCCGAAATTGGTTTTCAGAGGTAAATGATTATCTGAAAGAAAACATTTGGAGAGAATACTAGAAGAACCAAGTAAAGTATTAAATGCAGACGAGACTGCATATTTTTTAACCCCAAGGGTAATAAAGTTCTTGCATTGAAAGACAGTAAGAATATCCATCAACAAGTGAGTGCCAATGAAAATAAATGTATAACAATTCTTATATGTGCCAATGCTGATGGACAGTTGGGGCCACCTCTAGTTATGTCTCCCAAGAGTTGGTGAACAGCGTCCCTCTTGTCTGGGGTATGGGCAAATCTGAAATCGGATGGATGAATGGCATGTTATTTTATGAATATTTAGCACATGTTTTTCATCTTTGGTTGATAAAAAATTGGATTTCAAGGCCTGCAATACTTTTTGTAGATTGGTACAGCTCACATCTGACTCTCCACACTAGCCGATTTTGTAATAACAATGGAATAGTTCTCATTGCTTTACATGCAAATGCAACGTATTATACAGCCTATGGATGTAGCTGTTTTCCGATCTCCGAAAGAAAATTACAAGCATAAAGTTCGCAATTGAAGCCTTAAAAATGAAGGAAATCCTACAATGAAGAAAAAGGAGTTTTGGCCTCTCTTAAAAGAAATTTTGAATGAAGTATCACCCTTAATAATCAAAAATGAGTTCAGAAAGAGTGGATTAATTCCTTGGGACCCTTCAGCTCCAATTGCAATCATCAGTAAACTGTCAACTTCATTTGTGCCACCATATCAACACAAAGAACTCACAGCAGCATTTGCAACTTTGGAGAACTATATTGGGAGTGAAAAGATAGGTTTATTCCAACAGTCTCATTCAAACTGGGCTGGTTGTGAAGAAGACAGAAGTTGGTTTTAAGTGTAGCATATGATGAAGTGTGATGTCTTAAAAAATGAAGTACCGGCACTGACCGGAGATATAATTTCGACTGAAGAAATTGAGGACCAGTGTAATTTCACCATGCCTGATGCTAATACAAACCCATGTAATTCATTAGAAACGAGCAGTATCAACACAAGTTATGGGACAGAGGGTGCTGGTGCTGGGATCGGAGGAGCCGACACCAAGTGCTGCAGAATCGTTGGCCGCCGGGGCGGCGGGCAACGCTGGTGTCACCGCCCGGGGGCCGTGGCGACCTCTGATGCGGAGGTGAAGAGAACTGGTGTGAAGCCGAGGGATTGTCGGGTGGTGTTGCGGCTGGCAGCGCTGGTGTCATCGCCTGGAGGTTGCGAGCATTAGGGTCGAGGCCAAAGGCACTTGCAGCATCACGGGCGAATTGCAACCGTGGCGTCAGCGAATTAAGTTCAAGGTTAAGTAATTTAGATCCTGCAACATTACTTAAGTGGGTTTTGCTAAGAAATGACATTTTTCAATATAACAATTACTGAGGCCCCTACAATACTGATATTTTACTGTATATAAGGAAGTATAGTTATTGTTCCTACACCTCTACTAAGAACAAACTTACACTCTGATTTGCTGTTCTTACATTCTGTATTTTCCTTTCTTGTACACTTCAATCAAAACCCGCCCTCCCCCTCCCCAAACAAACAAAACAAGGATAATGTTACTGATACCACTGAAAGAAGAGAATAATGAATGATTCTAGCAGAATGGCATATGTTTACAACATTCAGACAAAAAGTGCTGCTCAAGCCAGCTGATGCACAATTATTTGTGTTGAAAAGCACACACAAACAAAAGATCCTTTCACTTCAACATCCATAAAAAATTAATACAATAATAAAAAAATGTATGCCATTATTTCTTGGAACCTAAACAATGCCAGAAATCCAATTCAATACTTGGTAACTTCATGCTATGCAAAGAAAAGTAAAAATTGCACACTATTATAATATAGCTCAGCTTGAAGCAATACCAGCAGACAAATTTATCAGTGTATCTGGATTAAAAGAATGGTGGTCTGTGTTTTTAAATTTATCATTAATTTTAGTGTCATTTCAAATACAAATTTTCATAACAAAACAAATTTCCTTGAAATGGTTCAACAGTTCACCAGAATGAAAATTGAACGTCAATTTGAAAACAAATAAGATGCTAGTTGTAGATAAGAAAATTAATTATTATAAACAATCTCTCGTAAGCACAAGGTAAATTGCATGAGAAAAAGGTTACCACAAGCATAAGAAAACACTTCTCGGATGCGAAATCACTGAAAACAACATAAGAGTGAAATAGAAAAGTACAAGCATAGAAATGGAAGAAAAAAAACAACAAAAGATTAAATAGTTAGCAAAATATAGCAAGAGAGCAAAAGTAAAAAGGTTTAACATGTTTGGTGCTGAAAGAGTGAGAGAGAACAATCTCATTGTTTAAATCAAATAGAAATTGAATTATTAACATTCACCCTTTTGATGAACTTTTGAATTGTTTTTACCAACATTTAAAAGATAAAGTTAAAAAGAGAACCCACATACGATACTTACCAGAAGCTTTCCTAGGAGACTCAGCAGAAGTTCAGCAGCAGGCCACTCTGGTTTATTCACAGTTGTTAAAAGATCTTGAACAAAATTTTCAAATAAAGGTCTATAATCTATTTCTTCGCTTTTACTACCACATTTATTGAGAAAAACTGTCAGGAAGTTGGCAGCTGTTCTCATAGCAGTTTCATACTTGCTAATAATTAGCACATCACGATCCACCTAAAACAATATTGAACTAAATAAATGTTTGATCAGATAATAAAAAAGTACGGATGGAGAAGGAGAGGAATGGATTAAAAATAAAAATTCATGATAAACTTAAGAAAAAGGATGTATGCTGCATCATTTTTATGATAGATCTTACGTTAACTACTTTCTCCTTATTTTCTTCTTCATTTTCTTTCTCTTTCACAGGTACATCTTTTTCTTCCTTCACTTTCTCCTTCTTTTCAGTTTGCAAGCGCTCTGGCAAAACCACAACACACTGAATTAATTGTAGCACAAGAGCAGTTAGCATCTGAATGTGTTCTTCAGAGTTGAGACGATATGTTCGTAAACTTCGTTTACTACATGGTAATCGTGCAATTGATGCTAAGATATCATCCAAAAGAAGGCGCCTGTGCTTTTCGTATCTAGTGAATATCTGAAAGTGGGGAAAAAAAAAAAAAAGAAATTAATCATAAATTTAATATTAATTAATCTAAATTCTAACTGAACATCAGTCACAATGAAGTTAATGATGAAAGGGTTGATGTCATGATGAAAATAAAAAATTGAAAATGGAAAGAACAAATGCTGAGAGAACTCGCAATGAAATAAAAAATTCAATAAATGAAAGTTATTTTCGTTTAGTTCCACTATTATAAAAAGTGAACAGACATAAAATGGAAAGTATACCAATGTCTTAAATTCTTCAAAAAGAAAATAATTATACCTTTCAGGCAACTTTAATGTGACAGCATTCTCCCCATACATACTGATTTTCTAAAATGCTGCTTGCAATATGAACAGGATACATGCAAATTAAACAAATATATTTATCAAGGGCTAGTCTGTATTAATAAGGTAATTTTATATTTTTTCTACTATCTCATAGATATAATTAAATTCCTCAAAAGAAGCATTTTCTATTTGAATATACTCAGAAATAATTGAGTTGATTATACTATACTTACTAATTAATTCTCATTTACTTCTCAAGATTTAGAATTAAAACATTACTAGTAAGTGTCAGATTGTCAAAACTATACTCAAAATTAGATTTGTTTCTGGGCGTGTCAGCTGCTGGAGTCAATAGTCCTGTACATGAAGTGAATGTTTTACCATGGGAGGAAGCAGTGATCTTCCTCCACTGGAAGGTAAGATCAGGTGCCAACCTAAACACCATCTTGCAGTGTTTTCCCCAACCAGGTATCTCTTACTAGTGGGGCACAATTCCAACCTGGATAAGCTCTAAGCTCAACATTTGTGCTAGTGAAGGTACAGTAAGAGAGAGAGACAGGAGAGCAGGAGAAAGACAGGAGAGAGAGAGAGAGAGAGAGAGAGAGAGAGAGAGAGAGAGGGGGGGGGGGGGGGAGAGAGAAGAGAGAGAGAGGCGTGTACATGTGTGTACTTGTGTGTGCATATGTGTACGCATGTGCATGTGTCAGCAAGGGTTGAGGATCAGACAAAGAAGAGGAACAGAAGATTGCATGTGGTTGTGGACCATTTGTTAGGGTACTGCTCCGGCATTCATCTAGTATTGATTGGAGAAATCGGAGAAAACTACCAATCAGACCAGTCAGCTGCTACATTCTCCCAACAGAGAATTCGACCTAGTGTCGATAATCCTACCACCATCAGGACTCAATCCTAGGACCTCTGGATCAGAGGCACTGTATTGTCCTCACTTGATGCCCTGAGCTACCTATGTCAGTACAGAATCAAAAACAACTAATGCACTGCAGCATAGTAAAAAATGCAACTATGCCCTTTACTCTCATTTTATTAAATTGTATTAAATTAATTATTCTCTAGTGTAACTTTATGCACTATTCTCTTGTTTTGTTAAATTGTGTAAAATCAGAAAATCTGGCATTAACGAAATACATAGGAAATTGAATCTATTAATATTTATGATTCAACTTTCATAAACATAATTGATGCTCCAACTAGGCCTTTCCATAAAAATAAAGAAAAAATAAAAGGAGCTACATCAGCACTTGCTTACATGGAACAGTAATGGAGTTGAAAAAATCTTGCACATTTGAACTAAATTGCATGCTTTCACAGCCAGCAACAAGTTCCTTCATTGGGGAAGGTCTTAAAGAAATACCACATGCCTGTGTGAGAGTTCCTAATCCACAAAAGAAGTCTGTGCTAGGATCGTAACTCAAAAAAATCACAAAAATTCTCACAAAAATTTTATAGAAAAAAATTTGGAGCAAATTTTGAAAATAATCTAAGGACTTCAATGTAAGGTACCCCCCAAAAAAACATTTCTAATATGTACAGTCAGATTGATATCCATTTTATCCCGAACATTCAATTTGGAGAAAATCCTTTGGTAACATTTAGATGCTAGTATTATTCGCAAATGGATGGACAGATGTTTTGGATAGAGAAAAATATATGTTACAGCTTAAGTCTGAAATTGGTTAATTTGCAAATTAGCCATTTAATTAGCACATAAGTCAGACGATGTGGAAAAATCTGTGTGAATGGCAAAGGAATCATTTTGGACCTCATCAGAGTAATGTAGACACAGGGCCATGGCTAAAGTGTCTTGTGTGTTTGTGAGAAGTATTTTGGCTTAAAAATGTGTTTGAAATTAAGCTTTGCACACACTCAAGGTTGTGTAATGTAAATTGCGAAGGCCAAAAGCCATAGCCTTGACACTCCAACTCAGAAACGCTTAGCAATGCTTCAGCTGAGGCCATTAGTGAGGTTAGGTTAGGTGGCATTTTGTAAACGGAAATTTCTGACTGACACAGTGTAACTACACCTTTTGTCTCTCACTAGTTTTAGAAACTTCCCACCACACACCTAATTCCTGTTTCACATATCTGCTCTTCTTCCTCTCAGAACCCTATTTCATCTACTCTAGCCTCCTAGTCCTGGCTTAAGTCTGAAGTATGTTTCAAAGCTGTTCCTATTTTGGACTGTAGTTACTTATTTTGGATAATGTGAACACTAACCAGCTAACTCAAACTAGCCAGATTTGAACATGTATATTAATACACAAGAAAGAAATAACCGCCCTATTTTCTAAATATACGAAATACTAATAATTTTAACAGATAACTTATAACACAGTTTGTATTTCAAGATTTTCTAAAGTAAATTATTTCAAATACTCATTGAAGAATTAAAATCAGAAGGATTTAATTTTTCCTTGTAAGAAGTGATGCCTCTTGGATAAGAAAAATTTTTTGTACAAGAAATGGCTGAACCAAATTTGTTGTCTCACTATTAAGTTCAGATGTATATTTTGTGATCAGGGACAATAATCTGCCCCAATGAAAGGCTATTGTGTAATGAGATTCATACACAAAACAATATCTACTGTATTTTCCCTAATATAAGACAAAGTATTTTTCCTAAATATCTAAGTCAAAAATTGTAGGGTCATCTTATAATTGCAGATTAAGTCTACTTGGTTAGGGTTTAAGTTTTTACAATGCTATTCCATGACAAGAAACTGTTAAATGTTAAAAAAACTGTTAAACGTAACAATAAACTGCGAAGACGGTAGAAATATTGCAAGTATCTACAAAACACTCGCAGTCTTATTCTCAGCATCCACCGCAAATTTGCAATTGCAAATTTTCAGACCAATATTTTTTAATGGGCCAGTAAAGAGGTAATATCAAACGAATGGCATCGTATCAAATGAAACATAACTTGAAAATAAATGCAGAGATTTTGTTACACGAAGTGGATACGACAATGCAGCACGGAATCTCGGTTCGATGCCCGGTGAGAGTGGATGTGTGTTTTGAACTGTTAAAGAAACAAGAGGTCACGGACAAGTGCGGGACACAGAAAATCTAGTGACACGGAAGGAAATGTTCTTGGGTGGCGTCTGATGAAAGAATAAGAACAATGTAAATTCAATGCGCAAAACTTTCAGTTGGTCAAAAGACGTTGCAGCATGGAAGGAATAAAAAGAAAGAAACATGGTACATGTAAAAATGATGAGGGTAGTGACAAAAACTATGATTATGATGATTTCAAGGAACAAGAAAATGATAAGTTTAGCAATAGTCTTAACATTCTCAGCAACAAGGCAATTTTCTAGTTAATATGACAATTTGCACTTTAATTTGACTTATAGTAAGAATTAGTTTCAAATTTAGAAAATTGTAAGATGGCCTCTTCAAAGTTAGGGTTAGCCTTATATTCAGAGTCGACTTACAGTCGGGTAAATACGCTATATCTACCTACATACAGGTATGAATTAATGTAATTCAGGCAGAACAAGTATTTGGAGAATAATCTTGGTTAATACTACATTACAACACTAAGGACAAAATTGCAAGAAGCAACTGTGAATTGTCATGTTTTCTTGAACGCAGAGCTAGATCGAAAATGTAATTTATTGAACTTGTCAGGAAAAAGTTATTCCAATTAAATTGGAGATATTGAAGGATAAATGTGAGTGAAGACAACTATCTAAAAAAATGAACAAACATTAGAAATAGCTTTGAAGAAAATGAATTTAACTGTACTCACAGTTGTCACCAATTTCAGTGCTGAAAGTTGAAGTTCACTGACATTTTCAACAAAAAAGGGTGCTACTCCCATTGAGGAAGCGTGAAGTACTGCATTGTCAGTTAGAACTTGAATAGTTAATAACTCCGAAAGCAAACTGACCATTTCATGAAGTTTATTGTACAGTGACAAAATACTCTTTTCTCGGACTTCCTTAGCTTGTGCTCGCTTCTTTCTTGCACTTCCAACGTAGTCTAGAATGTAATAATAATTTTATTAGCTAATAACAAAAACATGCACACACAATGCTCGCAAAATATTTCCTGAACTTAACAAGGCGATTTACACATACAGTAAACTCCTGATTACTCATGGGTGAATTATCCATGGACCTCTTCAACACCCGTTTCTTTCTTTCTTTCTTTTTTTCTTTCTCTCCCCATTTATAATAATTAGATGTTGAGGGAGCTTCAGTCACAAATAAAGAAGAGATGTTTTGACACGAAAAAACAAAATACAGTTAAAAGGATTTTTTTTTAAATAAGAAAAGAAAGTGATAAGTACATAAAAATATTGTTTATCACGTATGTAAGTGTTAGAATAACCATTTTAGAGTGAATAAAATGTGTTAAAACATTTTTGTGTTGATTTTCATCCTCCTTCAGGCTATTTCAGATTCTCTGCAGAATTCACTTATCTGAGGTTGCCATGACAATCAATTCCATGGAAAATCAAAGTTTAGCTTTATAATTCAATACTCACAACCCACAAGTTAATGCTTCTAAGATTGAAAAAAGTGATTCTGCTTAATATTTTTGTCAGAATTACAAAGGACATATAGTAATATAATAAAGTTATGAATTATTTTACAAACTGTGTATGTACAGTTGTAAGTACATTTTTTTTTGGGGTCAAACTTATGTGTATTAAAATAGAAATCATCAGATATTTTTACAAGATTGTTAATTATCAATCTCATAAATATATTTAATTTTGCTCAACTATCTCACATCATGGTACAGATTCCATAAGGATACTAGTAAATTACGTATATGCAATTATATTAAAACACAAGAAAATGCTCACTGCCAATTATCTCAAAACTCTGAATTTATCAAAATCAAATACTCTCAATTCCTAAGGATTACTACAAAAACTTGCTAAGAAAATTCGACGTTTCAAAATGATAATATTTCTTGTGTGTTTCAAGAAGTTAAATATACCTTTAACTTTGCTGTCCACTCTATATACTGGATCAAATGATGGGTAGATGGTATTTTGCAATTGATATTTTGTAAAGACCACGATTCTATCAATAACATCTTCTAAATATATTCTTTTTGGCATATTTGGAGATGTCAAAATATATAAGGAAGTCAGAGAAGCATCAACTGCTCTCATTACTCTCTCCATCGTCAGTTCCAACCACAGCTTGCTTTCATCTTCATCATCATCCTAAGAAATTAATTCATTCATTCATTAACAAGCACAGTAGAACTAGAAACATTTATTAAAATAAATTAAAAATACATATGAACGTTTTTAAAATACTTTTCTCAAATGGTTTTAGCTAATATTTATTGTCTCAATACAAAAAGACACAGACATGCAAAATATCATAATTTTGTCATTGTAATCGTAGTTATTGCTATCGTTAATGTTAATTAATTTAACCGTATGACCAAAAATAGGGCAATATGTATCGAGACAAAACATTATCACTTACATTTATAAACATAAATATATAAATCAGGAAATTGAAAAGTCAAATAAAATGCAGTTTAATTTTTATCTTTCATCGTTTACATTTTGTCTGGAAATTTTTGGCCATAGGTTAAATTGCTTAACTAGCAGACATTTTGTCATTGCTGTAGTTTTTTTTTTTTTTTTTTGTTATCATTATTATCATCACCACCATCATCATCATCGCTAGTACTATCATTATTCTAGATTAACAAAATAAATTAATTAGTCACGTTAAAAAAGGGTTACAAGTACAAAAATTAAATTTTCAATTCATAAACTACAGAAGATGCAAATGATTAAAATGCAGCAGAACCCTGTTATAAGAGAACCTGCTTTACCCATTACTTGCTTGTCCTTGGAAAACTGGATGAAAATAACTAATTTTCTAAGAACAAGTTATTTTGAAGTTAAAAATATTGTATTTCATCTAGGGAACTCGAAACCAGATCGTGCGATCACACACTCATGCCTGTGAGAGGGGTTGGTGATAGGGCAGGCAAATGCAAGGTGTAGGGTGCACAGTAATGCTTTCTCCCGGCTGTAGTGCTTTGGAACAAGAAATTATGAATTAAAAAAATATAATATATCTTTGCAAATATCTAGTATTTCATTACATTATTTTTCTATTACACTTGGTTAGTTATTTCAAATTATAAGTTTCAAAACACTTGGAATAAACATGCTCGGAACATATTTACACAAAAACATGGTTTCATTTTCACAACACCCTTATACGTTTTTTATCATTTTCATGTTGTCTATATCCTTCTTATCTGCCAGTTCATCCATCTTTGGTGGAATAACAGCAATGTCATAGCCACCAGTACGAAGAATTTTTATTCACCAGCTGTTTCAAATACAATCAAACCATGAAATGGAAACATTTGAAAAAAAAAACAACAACAACAAAAATGCTGAAGTTCCTCATCGAATAGGATTTGCCAGTCAGGTGAATAGGTAAGAAATGTCACAATTGACTGTTTTATATTATTTTCCAATAAATTGAAGGGAAACGAGTAAATATCAAAACCACAGACCTCAATTACATGCAGTCGCTCAATTGAACTCAATCTGGAAAACAGAATTTTGAAATTGACACGCATGCACAAAATTATTATTATCGAAAGAACATAGAACAAAAACCAATCGTTTATGTTGTGATGCACATAGAACAGCTAAATGTCACAACCCATACCAAACTTTATTCACAGATGTCCCAAAACACATTCATGTCTTTTGCCAATAATGTCTTTTACAAAACTGGCAAGCACTTTTCTTATTGTAAAGGACTTGGGTAGATTATTCGGAACCTCAAATGTGGTGGTGATTATGCATCTATTTTTGGCAGAAAACTTTCCTAAGCCACACACCTTCTTTCAATGGACCTAAGCATACCATAGCCTGGGCTTTTCCAGGAGGATTCCTCTCTCAGTCGGTGGTTTATCAGCACATCTGGTATATTCAGGGAACATTTATGAAGAAAACAAATAAAAGAAATAGTTGCACATTATTCTAGAGAAGAAAGAAAGCTCCCTTTGTTTAGCAAAACAACTTTTTTCTAAATGCACCCATTTAGAAATTATAAACTTTCGAATATGTGTTAAAATTTGAATGAAAATTGAGCAATATTATCAGGTTGATAAAAATGCTAGCACAGAAAATGAACAATTCAGGCATGAATTATTTAAAAGTGGAAAAAAATTTTCTTTGGTGTGCTCAAGCACTGCTAGCCGTTATTGGGTTAAGGATCCATTATGGACTGACTCGAATTCTGTATAAAGTAGTATGGGCATTTTCTTCCAACAGCAAAGAGAAACTTACCAGTTTCCTGCCTTTATGTGAAATGGCGTAACAAAAATTTTAGTTTCACAGTTTACTATCAGATCCCTATTGTTTTATGTATAGGTTAAATGCAAAATATTTCACTTTAATGAAATTCAAACTCTCAATACAACAAAATAAAATTCCACTTCTTGCCTACGCTTATAACTTTGTTTTCCAAATATAATTTAAATTCATCCTGGTTTGTTTTTGTTTTTTTTTTTTCATTTATTTATTTATTTATTTATTAACAGACTTAAAAGTCCTTAATGTATAATTTTCATACAGAAATGAGTTACACATTCTATAATAAAATAAAATTAATCATAGCGCAACAGCAGTGTTCTAGCTTTGGTTCTGAAAGTGTACATATCTAAGTGATGAAGTAGGAACTTTAAAATTCAATCGTTCTCACAGCAAAAGACAGTTTATTTGATTATTTATCAATTTGTATAAAAAATGTGCATTTGAGAGATCTCTAGAAGACTTTAGCAAAGGCAGATTTAAGACGGCAGAGATTTGACCTTAGTCATGATGTATAAACAGGTCTTGGAGACCAAGACATCTTGCTGCTATTCTAAAAGATCTGCGTTGAACAGTTTCTAGTTTTTTTAATGTGTATTTGAAACAACAGTGACCACACTACTAGTGAGTACTTAAGTATTGACTTAACTAACATTATATAAAGAGTTCTACGTGTGTGTATCGTTTTAAAAGAGCTACCGGTTTACTTAAAAAACCCAATAGTTGATTTGCTTTTCCAGTTCCATCAATGTGATTGGTAAATGTCATCTCCGAATCAAAAATTACCCCCAGGTCTGTGATGATATTCATGCTTTCAAGTTTAATATCATTGATACTATAAATATGATTGTGGATCAATTTAATCTAGAGAAACTTATAAATTTACATTCTTTAATATTTAAGGTTGTTAATTGTTTTCGGTCGACCATTGGGCGAGTTTATTAACTGAGCTTTGTAGTAATGCTACATCTAGGGAATCTATAAAGAATTTAAAAATTTTACAATCATCTGCAAATAGTAAGAATTTGATCTCTCCTATGTAATTTTGTAAATCATTTATGTACATTATGAAAAACAATGGTCCCATATGAGAACACTGCAGTACACCCGACAATAGTTTGATTTTATCAGAATGAATAATATTACATTTTACTATTTGGGTCTTGTTAGATAGTTGTTAAACCATTTTAGTAAATTCCCTGATATTCCAAAAGTTTAAAGTTTTTGTATTAAAAGATGATGATTTATAGAATCAAATGCTTTGCTAAAGTCAGTATATATACTATCAACTTGTGTTTTCATTTCCAATGAGTTGAAGATGTATTGAGTGTAGTACATAGATTTCCCTTTATGTTTCTTCCAGTTATGAATCCAAATTGCCTTATTGATATGCATGGGAAAATTAAGTGTTTAATTTCATATGTTATTATTGATTCATATAGTTTTGGTATTGTACTCAAAATAGAGATAGGTCTGTAATTGACAATATCACTTTTGTCTCCCGACTTAAGGATTGGCATAACAAACCACATTTTCCACTCTGTAGAAAATGTACCCTCCCTGAGGGATTTATCAAACAATATTTTCAGTATCTTTGAAATTATGAAGCTACAATTTTTTAATAAAATAGGGGAATGCCATCTGGACCTGCACTTTTATGAGTATCAAGTATATTGATATTTTCGAAAATATCCTGTAGTGTTATATCCAATGAGTTAATTTGTAGAGGGTTAAATCTATCATACCATTGAATGGCTATTAGGTGGTTTAGCAATTGTTAAATCATCAGTAAGTTGTTGATTTTCATAATGCATAACCTCCGGCAAATCTCAAGATTTTCTTGATCGGATATACAGTAAAACTTCACTTAAACATTTTTCAGGGGACTGAAGGGAAAAAACGTATGAGTGAGAAAAACGCATAACTGAAATTGATTATTATGAGCAAAATAAGAACTCAAATTTTTGCACTATTGTTTTACCAGTTATTTAGCAGTATCTACTCTTTTTTGGTTGCCACCCTCCCTAACAACTTTTAAAAATTTTATTTAATCCGATATTGAAATTGCTTTTGCCTACCACTCTTTTTCGTTAGAATGGACACGCAATGGGGACCTTACTGATGACTCTGTGTGGCTCAAGTTTCACTGTGGAAACGAAGGCCATTACTGCATGGGCTACAACTGGCGGTGGCGACCCGCGGCAGGTTGCTTCGGTTTCAAGCTTCATGTTACTCGAGATTTCGTGGGTCAAAGCATGGTGTTCTACATGAACAACAGGAAGCACACGACTGTCACAGCCCCAGTCTGGCGACACCCGCCATGCCATGCAGAAAAGCGGTCAGTTTAATTAGCTGCTTGTGCCATGCTGCTACTGAAAGGATCTCGTATGTTATTACGGTGAGCAAAGGGGCCTTCGGAGAGCGGGAGAGTCAATGCACAAACTTTCTCACTTGTTGGTCATTTACGCAGTTACTCTCTTCCGGGAATGCCTTTGACCTTCCCTGGGAGCTAGCCGTCGCCCCTTGAGATCGTCAAAGAGCTCCTGTATGCATCCAACTAAAAATTTTCATAGTTCCACTGCTGGAGGTAGCTCGAATGCTGACTTTGCGCTACCTCCCTCCGGACTTACGGATCTTCGGCCCTCAGCTAGGTCGAGTCAAGCTTCTATATTACAAGTTTCATAAACGGGAAGTGGCCTCAAGAGTCCGAGGTCGCTCGGCGGGAGCAGATTCGAGTAACAAAATTTCAGGGTTCTTGGCACAGGTCAGTCTGCGCCTCACTGGGATCATTTGAACGTTATACGGGCTTAAAGGGACTTTTATTATGAATGTACAAGTGTGAAAAACGTATAAACGAAAAATGCATAACTGAAATAATTGAGCATGGGAATTACAGGAATTTATCCGGGACTTACCAAAAGGAACATATAAATGTGAAAAACATGTAAGTGAGAAACATATAAACGGAGTTTCACTGTATTTCCAAAAGTTATTTGGCTTAATTGTAATAAATTTTTCCAAATTATATTTGTATGTACATCAATCTCTCCTCGCTAAAATCTTGAAGATTTGAAAATAGTGAATAGTAAAGTGGAGAATAGTATTCTTTTTTTGTTTGTTTGTGGGCATCTTTTTTGCAAGATACTGAATTCTTCAGTTCACTACTGTACCATATGTGATAACTGGATACATATTTTGTCTCGATTGGTACGAATCATTATATACAATCTTCTAGGTGATAATAGTTTTACAAAATTAGTTTTGTATTATTATCTTTTTATTATAATTATTATCATCATCATTATTATTATTATTACTACTACTACTCACACAATTACATGTTACCGACATTTTCCAGACATGAATGCAAATAGTCAAGCTCTGCACAATGCTCGAGTGCTGTTATTGATTGGGTAGGAGCGATAAGTTTATTAACAATCAATGTAAAAATTTTGTATCTCAATACCGGCACAATTTGAAAAATCAGAATTAAACATTTGCGGAAAAATTATGAAGAATCTCCTTCAATTATTCCATATAATTATTTCATGTTCCTCTCTTCTAATAAAACTAAGTTTTCTTATTTGTAATTTCATGACAATATGATGATGTAATGATGGATATTAATACACACATGTAATATTACAATATGAACAAAGAAAGTGCGAGTATCGTAATCTTCACACGAGTGTATTAACAGCCATTACATTGAGTTTCATACAGTACTTCTTCTATGACCTATGGTAACTTTTACATTGAATCTTTTTGTGGCAGTTGACATGCAGGATTCGGCCAATGCCACCTAGCGGACAGTTCCCTACCCTACTCTGCTCCAGGTGGCTTTGGTTTACCTGTCTGCCTGCAAGGGAGTACAAAAGTTGAAGTTAAGTTTTAATTTACTAAAGAAATGATTCATTAGCCATTTTAAACTAAAGAATTGGCCAGTTTTTAAGGACATCCACACAGCAGCAACATATAACAAAACAGAATTTGTGTTCTGATCTTAACGTCAGTCAAATGTTCCCTCCAATAACTACCAATGCACTAGTCAAATAGAATCAAAGTGAAATTACAATCCAATTTATTTTAAATAATATCTTAATTCTAAGTGCAATGCCCAGGCGTTTTGAATCCATGATAATTGAAACACTTTATATTATTGTATACAAATACTTTTAGATGAACAACATGGATTTAGTCACAAGCGATCTTATCAATAGAAATCTTTTCTTTTGAAGTTGAAAACTTAAATGATAATGGGTAAACAAATACTATTTATTCTGACTTTTCAAAGGCTTTCGATACTGTTTGTCACAGTTTATTTATTGTTAGCGAAACTTCAATTCATTGGTATTCATACTTTCCTTGCATGTATAAAAAACTATTTAACTGGCAGATTCCAGTATGTTAAATAGAAATCATTCGTATTGCAACCAAGTAATGTTAAATTAGGTGTGCCACAAGGGTCACATCTGGACCCTTTATTATTTCTATTTTTCAATGATATTGGATATCATCTACCATGTAAATTTTTATTATAGGCTTAAAATATTTATGCCTATTGAAGCATTATCCGATTGTTCACAACTCCAGGAAAATACAAATTTGATTACACAATCAATATGAATTAAATAGCCTTAAATATCGATAAATGTGAAATTATCTGTTACACTGCCTCTTGATCACAATACATTTTGTAGTGTTATGATTTATATTATGCATTTATAATTTTAAGTCCTATGATAGTGGTTTATTTCTGTATTTCATTGTAAAATGGGCAGTTGCCTATAGAAATAAAATGAAATAAAATATTCCATGCAAAAAAATTACTAATATAAAAAGAAATTAAAACTGACAAGCATAATATAATAGTAAATTCAATTTTAACATACACAATTGAAGAAACATTTACGAGAATGATTCTCAATGATTAAGTGTTAAGACTTGGTTTGTAAACTTCTCTGTGATTGGTCAAGAACCTGTATCATAAGGAGTATCATTATGCAACAGGTTGCAGCAATCAAATGACAATTATACAATGGGAGTGGAGAAATAAATTACTGAGGTCCCCACGATTTCCTTACATTAGTATTTCACTGCAATTGATGTAATACTGGTTGCAGAAGAATTTCTAAACCACTTGTGTGAGGGGCAGATGTTGAAATGACAAACGCGAGCAGAGAGACTATCAGTTTTACTTTCTAGCAACTTTGACAAACGCTGCATAAGGATTGTTGTTCATGGAAATACTCTTCCAGAAATAATTCAGGTCATCTCTGAAAGGTGAAAATCTAATGCCATTTCCCCTATGTATTGTTCTATGGAACGCATGTGGTCTCTGGCGAGAGCTCATTCATGTTAATCTGTGTTCAGGTGAATAAGAACAGTGGGAGCTGTATATTATTTGACAAGGCATAAGGCTCATCATCATCATCATCATCATCATCACACTGTGAACTTTGTATTAAGCTTTCTATGTAGAAAGTTGCATCTCAACTGAAATATTTTTTGAGAATCGCAATTACAATGACTCTTGAAAGGAAGTTAACACCTATATCAGTAAAACTTGACATCTCATGTTGCACGGTATAAACCAAAGATAACTTTAGGAGAAGTTGCATTTATCTACACAGAATAAGAAACAATATGATATTGGGGTCTCTTATAACAGGGTTTTATGGTTACCAACACTAATTGCTGCCTGATTGTGAAAATAAAGATTTTCATTACAAATTGCACTCACTATGACAACACTTTCAACACAGAAAACGTACAAATCATCAAGATTATTTTTTAACATGTCAAAAAATAAATTATTTCTCACTGGATCTGCCAACGGAGATATACGAGTGCCATCACGGATGTTCTTCTCCAAAATATTCAGTAATCTCACAAGGCGATCTGGTGGGATTGATTCCATAGCACCTAAAGTTTTTAACTTGGCTGCTTCACTGCATATATCCTGAAGCTGATACTTTGGAATTAGGGCTTCTGGTGGAGTATCTGCATCAACATCTAAAAACAACACAACACAGCACACCATAAAAAGTGAATTTAAAACATTCTACATGAATAACATTCTAATTTCACTTAACTACATTTTTTATCAATTTTAAACAACATAACCTTTTGAGAATGTGTTTACACACAGTCCAGTCACATTAATGTTACCACCACCTATGTTTCACCTCAATGTGCAATAACGTGTCACAGACAGCAGGTGGCAGCACTAACAGAGGAGGGTATACAAAGCATGTTGGGTGGAAGCGGAAAACAGTGCAGTAGTTGTCGCAATGCAGAATCAGAGTAATATATCGAACGTCCTGGTTTTTGGGACAAGGGTAGAAGCATTTCTGAAACGTCTAAGTTTGTAACGTATTTTAGTGTAAAGTGATTGATACCATCCAGAACCTAACTAACAATCTTCCTGCACATCTCAGAGTGGTCAGCGCTGAAAAGGGGGTTATTCAGAATTTTGACTGGACTGTGTATATTGCATTAATTTCAAGCAAACAAAACGGGAAAATTACTGGTTTGTTTTTCAAAAATTGTACATGACCCAATTAAAAAAATAATATTTTAGGGCAGATTTGATTAAGAAAAAATCTATCATCATAATTGTACTTATGCAACGTTAATTTTTTTGAATTTTTGAAATTACAGCGAGTTCATTGATAATAGGACATGCACCATTTTTATACCATACTTCACTTCATTCGAGAATTTTTTGTTTTTAATAGCCTGTATTTCATACAAAATTATGTGGAAACTACTCAATTTTTAAAATTTGTACACGGCCTCACTTCAAGAGGTGTTTTAAAGAACAGATTTCAACAAAAATTATCACTATGTTCAACATTGTAGTTGTATGGACATGCCAAAAACTTCTGAACTTTCGCAATAAAAAAAAATTCTAGGGAGTTCAACAAAAAAGTGATTGGCACCAATGTTTAGTCTTTTGTTCTATCCAAGGAAACAATTTAATCAAAGAATTTGGAGCTGCATTTGAGAAAATATTGAAAATTATGTTAAGGCTTCATATACCCCCTCAAAAATCAAAATATCTGTTTCAAAGTCACACGGCTTCGAGGTCAGCCAGATCGATGGAGTAATAAAGGACATATAGGAATTTTGTACATATTTATCCAAGAAAAATTCATATTCCTTCTCTTAATACTTAAGGAAAAGTAAATAATTTCAATTTACGTTTCTAAACAGAAAAGTTAAGACTTACAGTACTTGTTAAATTCCAACCTAACAGAAATATCTATGAGAAGTTGGGAAATATTTTTGCGAGTGAAACAGGTTTTTACAAGCACCCATCTGCATAACTACAAAAATTCCAAGATTATGATGTCTTGCCAATGAACACATTACTGCTGAGGTCCCCTAGCACAATTTAATGCATTTATAAAAGAAAGTACATATACACATTGCAGTTTTTCATGCATTTCTCTCAAAAATATTGCATCTCTTAATTAATGTTTGTAATGTATAGTATCTTTAGTTGTCTATTTTTCCTTATTTATTATGTTTTGTACAAAACAGATAAATTGGTAAACACAATAAATGGAAAGTAGGCAGAAAGGAATGTACATATTATGGGGAGAATTAGAGTATTCATTCTCTAACAATTGTCAGTGTATTCCAAATTAGCTTTTTCAGTTCCCAGCTTGCCTTTGTTGCTTTTTAATTTAGAATTCTAAGTAAAGAAAGAAACATTCATACATTGTAAAAATAACAGGCAGCATAATGTATATATGATGTTAAGTGGCTACTCAACTTTGGAAATGAATCAACACTTGATAAATTACTTATTTCCAATCAGTGAAATTTGAACTGTCTTCAAACGTTTTTAATTTTTTTAATTTTTTAAAATTTTTTTTACATGTAACTAAATTCTATAACTACATTGCATTGTTCTCAAATCTCCCTTCTACTTAATACATTGTGTAAACATTCTCTTACAAAGCAACAAAGAAAACATTGAAAATAACAGTCTGATCAGTACTTTGTACGAACACACTTTTTAGCTGTCTTAACAAAACACAAATTAATAGAAAATATACTAAATTATTCAAAATAAAAAGTTATGCAAATGGTTCTAGAAACATATTTCTCCAGTAGCTGAAACCAGAGAGTAGAAAGTAATATGCAACTCATAACAATAAAAATAAATATCACAACTTAATGAATCCATTAGTGAACTAATGAATCTATATCTACTTTTCCAACCCACGAGAAAATATTTTCAAACTTTCAAAGTAGAATCAATATAACATATAAAGTACAAATATTATTTGTATTATCTTACCCATATCAGTAGTTAAATCTAAATCTTCAGTGTGATCGAAGATTGCTTCTATTGAACGATTAAACCTCTGATAAGTGTTTGTCTCCATCAGTTCTTCCACGCTCAATTTTTCCAACACAGGAACAAGCTTCCTTTCAACCTTACGAAGTTTTGTTTTTGGCACCACAGAATCTGGGCCTAGAATTATGAAGAAACAAATTAAACATAAATATACAAGACTTCAAAAATCTTCAGAAAGAGAAGTATAGGCTACAAAATTATAACACAAAATGAAAATTTCATACCATCACAATTTGCATTTGCACTATCGTCATCCGGTTTATGATTAGGAAGTGACCTCTTCCGCCTTTTACTTCTTTCAGAGAAAGTCTCTGTTTCTGAATTGCCAGGAAAATAGTCTTCATCATATGTGCTTACACGTTTCCTTTCTTCACGATCTGCAATGGAAAAATATAGGTATTTAAAGAAGTAACAGCTAGCTTGATCTTAATCAACAACCCAAACAAAAACAAAACTTAAGATGTACATTACTGTAATAATTATTGTGTTAAAGAAATTTTGATCTTCTATAAATAAATATATTTGCATGACAGTGACACTTTTCAGTTGTGTTTGGCTATTTGGTGAGTGTTTTATTCCCTTTTCTTCCTTAGTACGAACAGAGGAAGGAGGGCACCCACATCATTACGTTTCAGTGATAGAAATGCACATTTTAGAACAATATTTAGGGCCTGACAAACAATTTTTAAAATACATTATGTAAAACATTGAATTGAATTTGCCTTTTTTTACGTGGCGAGACTCAGGCCATGAGGCCTGCTCTTCTGTCTGACCACGCAAATTTCGTTACACTCCTTTAACCAACAGTGGGAGAAAGAAGGTATTAACTTGGGCGATGAAACAGGCGATTTGAATTTAGCTCAGAGGCATCATTTAGGCTTGAGGATCTTTTACATGCAGTAAATGTACTAACATGGGACAGCCGGCTTTACTTCCCCTCCAAAGGAAGGCGTACGAAGGATTTTTTCGCCCTTAAAAATCCACGGCTTCGATCGGGTTTGAACCCGCAAACTTGGGTATAGCAGTCCAATACGCTAACCGCTACACCATCGCCGCCGCAAAAAACATTGTAAAGAACAAGTTTCAAAATATAACAAATTTTGTTTTAATCTTTCACAACTTGCTCCTTTCAGTGCCTGTATAAACACACACAGTCATGCATGCACACATCCCCATCCAGCGGCTAAATTGATTCTGGCCAGAGAACCTCAAATAGCCCACAGGGAGTGTGTTAAAAGAATGCGGAAAGAGAGAAAACAGAAATATTGCAAGATTCAATACTTCTGTGAGATAGAATTCCAGATTCAGTTATAATAGCTCAGATTAACTACGTGTACTAAATAGGATCATATCATACTGCACCAAGCTATAAATATTCACAATAAAACACACTATAACCTGTAAGACTTGGCTGGAAAGCACTGACATAAATAATTTTTGGAAGAGAAGTATACTCAGGTTTTCATATTCATCATGCCCTTAAATAACAAGGTACCCTCAATGAACTTGTCAGTACACTTGTTTGGCTTCTAAAAACTCCTTTGCACATCCCTACCTCATTGAATTGCACTGCACAAATATGGGACAAACACCTAAATACCTTCCCTGAAGACTACCATACAGTGTGGTTTCTTTGCTATGAAGTATTACATATTCCCCATATGGAAAAATTACTTAACCGTGCTTGATATAAGCTTATTGCTTCATTACACAGTACCGGGGCTGATAAAACTGCCAGTTGCTATGTCAATCTGAAGCAATTTGCTTACAGAATGCATGCTCTAGACAACATTTGGGGATAAAGTAATACAACAGGGCCAAAGTAACCTGTCTTTATAATATTAAAGCATCTTCAGTAACCCTAGTGCCCCAGTGATGACATTTTTGCAGAGCAGAGAAACTCCTTAAAAAACACCTCTCTCTAAGCTTCAATATTGAGGGTCTGCTGGAAAAAAAACCACAAATGTTTGCAATTTTTAAATTCATAAGTTTTTAATGAAACTCGGATCTATACCATATTATGCAAACTTTGCTCTTCTTGAGCCAAAAATTTGGAGCTGTTATTGCAAAAATATTGTTTACTTTTTTTATTACTCTACATAAACGAGAATATAATCCACTGCATAAAGCAGAAAGACAACAAAAAAAAAAAAAAAAAAAAAAAAAAAAAAAAAAAAAAAATTAGGGACCAACAAAATGTATTTTCCAGTTGAAAAATCAGCACTTTTCCTGCAACATTACATAATTCTCTATATTGAGTTTACAGAAAAGTTATATCAGAGCTTCAAGATCTCCAAAGTCTTTTCCCTTTCTTGAAGGAGGAGAGTTAAGAATTCAATGGATTTGTGATTGTTACCATAGATGATGGCAGAACAGAAATGGAAACGACTGGCCCAAGACCATAAAGGAACAATGAAAATTGAACATCAAACGGTGAATATTAAGAAAAAACATTTCTGTTTAGATTTTGCTTCTCTTATAATTTGTTTTCCTCTGATATTATGCAGTTATTGTAATTACATACACAACTCTTTCTCTCATGTTTCTGTTTTTTGAAACGTTAACATTTTGCAATTTTTGAAAATATGAGAGTTTGCTGGAAATGGAACTAGCACCATATTTTTTACCATCCTGGGTTTCATAGGAGAAGAAAATTATAAGAAAAATATGAACTGGTTTTTGAGAAAGTGATTCTTTCATCTGTCTTTAAAGAACAGATTTCATTAACGAAAACAAATCTCTATCTTCAATATTGTAGAGTAAACTCTCGTTAGCATGAACTCATTTAGCACCCAATTCGCCATAAAACGAACAAAATTTTTGTCCCATCAAAGAAACGTAGTAATGAGGATAGATATAAAAATCGGATGACACAAATTTTTACAACAAGAATACCAATTATTTCAGTTCAGTGGAATCCGCGTTAATGGGCTTATTGTAGTTGTAAGAAGACACTAAAAAGCAATTGCCTTTTTGCAATTTTCGAAAAATCACGGCTTTCAATGAATATGAGATCTGCAATTAGTATCTTAGGTGTCCTTTACACTATCTATGGAAAAAGTTTAATAAAAATAACTGGAGCCATTTTTCAGAAAATTTTGAAAATGTTGAGGCTTCATGTGAAGTTTCCTCAAAAATCAAAATATCCACTTGAAAATCCCTAAGCCTTGGGTTCCTTCAGATCGATCAGGGAATATCAATTTTGGATGAAATTGACAGACCGGTTTAGGTGCTAGGGTGGATCACAAATGAACTGACTGACACACATTTTTCCATCAACCGATTATTCAATATCAAGGACCCACAAAACGTGAATTCTGGCTACATCACATGTTAGAGGAAGTATACTTTAACTATACATTTACAAGAAGTATAATTTACGATCTATAGGAGCATGATTTATTTACTTTTTGTTACGAGGGCCAGGCAATAAACAGCACACATTTACAATATATTCTCTTCTTACACAGTTAGGGTGAGAAAGTAAAAATGGCTAAAAACAACAAAACCAGAAAGGAACAGTTTTCCGATTACAATGGATAATTTATTCATTTGATCACATTTTATTAAAATATTACACTAATAAACTACCTTTTTGACGCTGTAGTTCACGTTCTTTTTCTCTTGCTTTGAAGTATTTGGATGTGCTTTTTGGTTCATCATCACTTTCAGAACCTGATTCAATATGTTGATTAAGTTTGTCCATTCCTTGGGTCACTTTATTATTGGCAGTAATACCCAATTTAGAAGCTAAGTTTGGAGACTTTTCAGCGAACGCTCGTAAACTTCTCTGCATAAGTGCTTGATCCTAAAAACACAATTATAGCAACATGAAAATATGATATAAATGATAATCAGAGAAAGAAAACATTGTTAACACAACATAATTTTGGTTTTATAATCATTATAATTAACTTTGTAAAATTCCAGCATTATCATTGTATATTTCCATAAGTACATAAAATGTGTATTTTTTGTCTATATCATTAAAAATTGGACAAAATCGGCAGGCATTATTTAATAATTGCCTGAAGATCAAACAAAAACTAAAAAAAAAAAAAAAAAACTAAAAAAAAAACTTACTTTGCACAATACTGTGCACTCTACACCATTTATCTATTAATGGAATGATAACAAGAGCAATAATAAAACTGTTTTTGTTAATGACAAGGATCTTCAAAGATAATAATAGAAGTAATAATAAAATTGTATTTATTAATGATGAGGCTCGGGCCCTTTGACCTAGTTTTCCACAATATTACGTATTATACTTCAACAGATCAATATTATTCTTAAGCTTGGCAACAAAGCCTAACTTGCTAATTATCCTTGAGAGCACTTTAATAGTACCATCTAATATTTACCTAATATTTACTTCAATATTTTAGTAATTTCTGAAACAATTAGGATGGCCAGGAAAACAATTTTGATTTAAATTTTTTCAGGGTTTTCAAGCCAAAATAATCATTTCAAAGCTGTTGCGTATTTATTTTTTGTTGGTAAGGATTGAATTAAAATAATTCTAAATGCAATTAATTCCAAATTCAAATAATTAATAAATTAAAGTAAAGGTAATTGAAAAAGAGAATCTGTAAAAAATAAAGGTTTTAATGTTAAATAACGAACCGATGAAAGAAAAAAAAACATGTAATATAAAATAACAATTCTAATAGTTAAACCATATAAACAAGTAGGTATGTACATAAGGGATTTGCATGTTAAAACAAATGCATTCAAACTTTCAAATTCAGCAGAGATTGACTGTTTTGGAAACACTTCTGCTCTATGACATTTCCAAGATCTTTATTTCTGTGTACTTCCTTGCCTACAACAATTCTTGCTCATTCTCGGTCATTCTTTTAATTCATGTTGATTAAATTTTTCATCTTTGTAGGGAAAATATGAATTACAATATGCAAAGAAATAGGACTTTTCTCAATGTAGAAATTCTCAACACTGCAAGTTTTTTGGATTGCATAGTTTAGTTGACTTTGAGTATTAGGACTTTTAAAAAATAATTTAAAATTGAGTAATATTCGAAAAATTAAAAGGAAAAAAAATCATTCTTTTACAAAATCTGTAAGCAAACACAACTATTTCAACAAAAACTTTAAAAAAAATTTGAAGCTCTTTTAGAGATTTTTTTTTCTACAATGTAGTAGAGGTATCCTATAAACAACCCCTAAAAGTTTAAAGATTTCTTTCATTTTAGCAGTCTTAAGAGGAACTATATTGACACATTTTCTGAAAATAATTCATTAACACAATTTCTGAAAAAAATCCTGTATATGGTTTTGGGAGCTAGTATTGTTTTCAGATGAACAAGAGACAAGTGTTTGAAGAACAGAAAAAGAGGGAAAAATTTGACAGATGAACAAAGAAACTGAACAGAGAGAGAGAGAGAGAGAGAGAGAGAGAGAGAGAGAGAGAGAGAGAGAGTGGCAGAGAGAAAGAGAGAGTGGCAGAGAGAAAGAGAGAGTGGCAGAGAGAAAGAGAGTGGCAGAGAGAAAGAGAGAATGGCAGAGAGAAAGTGGCAGAGAGAGAGTGACAGAGAGAGTGAGTGTGGCAGAGAGAGAGTGAGTGTGACAGAGAGAGAGTGAGTGTGACAGAGAGAGAGTGAGTGTGACAGAGAGAGAGAGTGTGACAGAGAGAGAGAGTGAGTGTGACAGAGAGAGAGAGTGAGTGACACAGAGAGAGAGAGTGACACAGAGAGAGTGACACAGAGAGAGAGTGACACAGAGAGAGACTGACACACAGAGAGAGTGACACAGAGAGAGAGAGTGACAGAGAGAGAGGGAGTGACACAGAGAGAGAGAGTGACACAGAGAGAGAGAGTGACAGAGAGAGTGACAGAGAGAGAGAGAGAGAGAGAAGTGACACAGAGAGAGAGAGAGGAGTGACAGAGAGAGAGAGAGGAGTGACAGAGAGAGAGAGGAGTGACACAGAGAGAGAGAGGGAGAGAGAGAGGAGGGACACAGAGAGAGAGAGAGAGAGAGAGAGTGACACAGAGAGAAGAGAGAGAGATGAGTGATACAGAGAGAGAGAGAGAGAGGAGTGATACAAAGAGAGAGAGAGAGGAGTGATACAGAGAGAGAGAGGAGTGATACAGAGAGAGAGAGGGTGATACAAGAGAGAGAGAGAGAGTGATACAAGAGAGAGAGAGAGAGAGAGAGAGAGAGGTGATACAAAGAGAGAAAGAGAGAGGAGTGATACAAGAGAGAGAGGGTGATACAAAGAGAGAGAGAAGAGAGAGAGGAGTGATACAAGAGAGAGGAAGGAGTGATACAAAGAGAGAAGTGATACAAGAGAGAGAGAGGAGTGATACAGAGAGAGAGAGAGAGAGAGAGAGAGAGGAGTGATACAAAGAGAGGAAGGAGTGATACAGAGAAGAGGGGAGGAGAGAGGAGAGTGGGGGGGAGATACAGAGAGAGAGAGAGAGAGAGAGAGAGGTGATACAGAGAGAGAGAGGGTGATACAGAGAGAGGGGGTGATACAAGAGAGAGAGAGGAGTGATACAAGAGAGGGGGTGATACAAGAGGGGGTGATACAGAGAGAGAGAGGGAGGTGATACAGAGAGGGAGGGAGGGGGTGATACAGAGAGAGAGGGGTGATACAGAGAGAGAGAGAGAGGGGGTGATACAGAGAGAGAGAGAGAGAGAGAGAGAGAGAGAGGGGGTGATACAGAGAGAGAGAGGGGGGGTGATACAGAGAGAGAGAGAGAGGAGTGGAGGAGTGATACAGAGAGAGGAGTGAGAGAGGAGTGATACAGAGAGAGAGGAGTGATACAGAGAGAGAGGAGGGATACAGAGAGAGAGGAGTGATACAGAGAGAGAGGAGTGATACAGAGAAAGAGAGAGCAGGAAGAACGAATTTTTTTAAATAAAGAAAACACTTAACAATACTCAAAGCTTTGAAAAAGTTTACTAAATCATATACTAAATAAAAATATAGAGGGAAAAATATTAGAAAATCCTAGCACTATCAATTATTATTCTTAATACACCACATGATAAAACCAAAATCAACCAAAAATACATAATATAGAAGAAATCCACAATTGCACCGGTAAAATATATTTTGAACAGAATATTACTCACCTCTGCAGATAATCGACTCAATCTAACAACAGGCTCTTTCAATTTCGTGTCAGGTACTGCATTTGACTTCTTATCTTTACTAAAGAGTCTACCTTCTTCCTTCTCTGGACCAACGGGTGCTACACTGGCCTGAGCTGGTGAAGAGCCTGAAGGCAAATACATATAAAAAATTTCTATAAATAACCTAAATAATGTCAATTATGGTGGGACTTAAAAACAATCAACCAATCACAAGAAGCACAGAATAATTTTATTTGACCACCTTTAGTAGAATCAAATCACTGTTTGAGAAAATGTGAATAAATCAATATGAAAAAGAAAATCAACCCAAAACAATTGTGGCACTCCAATTGTAACAAAATTTAATTTCATCAAACATATAGCACAGAACACTATGCAAATCTTTGGATTTTAAATAGCAATAAAAAAATTGACTGTTTATTGCTAAACAAATTTGACAAATTACATCAATTATTTTAAATGTCAATAAACAACTTCTCCAAAATAAATAGCTGTTACTCTGGTTCAGTAAGTTTCCATCAGCCATGACCTTTGCTATTCATGCAATTTCACATCTGGATGTTCATTCAACCTGAATCTGAAGTTCGGCAACGTCTACATATAACTATCTACTAAATACAACTAGTGGATAAGCAGAGGGTCTCGCCACATAAATAAAGTAACTATATTATTATCATTATCATCATCATTATTATCTTTATTATCATTTTTAAACTACTATGATTTACGAGTGTAGTTGTGAAGAGCAAGGCAGGGTGGTTTGTTTCACATTAATTAGCAATTACATTCTTTCTTTATAAGCTCGAAAAATATCTTCCTTCTTGACATATACGAAACAAAATTTCGATATGAAACTAGCTAGATACTTCTGAGATCATTATGAATAACGTTTTTAAGTTAATTCTTTAAAATATAACCTATTTCATTGAACTGCATAAATTCTATGTTGAGCATTAACTTACAAGGTGAAAAGCAGTGTTTCAATCTAGACATGGGAAGTAGTGAAATAATTTCTAATGACAATCACTCAAACTTTGTGCATAATTTTTTTTAAATAGCAGCAAAACAACAACGATGCACGAAAGACGTGTAAAAAAGGCTATGCAAAATTAAACAGTTCTTGTTTTGTTTTATGCAATATTTAACAATGATCACTTGACAAGTTACACACAACACTGCATAAAACTAAAAAATGTTCAATGGATACGAAATAAACAGTCCCTTTACTCGACGAAATTCCAGTGCAATTGACAATGATCACTATTGTAGGTTTTAAAATGTTTCATTTACAATAAATATTCAGATTTACAACAAGATAACAATACTCCACTTCTGGTCATTCAAATAAGTTTTGAGTATTTAACTTTTGGGATGAACCATGTCTTAGTATTTCTAAATTTACAAATACATAATTATAACTAATAACATTAGTTATTTCTGTCATATTTACTATTGCTGCTAAAATAAGAACTTTCCATTCTACATAAGTTAACCTATTTCAAAACTGCCAGGAGGTACCTTGGCAGTCAAATTCCAAATTCATTCAAATTCTTGAGCCCTAAGACACTTCTACAATTATATGCTGGCCAAATCATTTGAGTCATGGTATTTATCAAAAAGGGTGGATAATGGCAATTGGTTTACCAAAAGAATGGACACACAGATGGAAAAACATACATCTATTGCAGATTTACACACTCAATTATTTTCAAGAAATGACAACTTCACTCACCTGACAAATGAGAGGTGTGTGTTCTAGGAATACTGGATATAGAAGCACTTTCTGAAAACTGTCTGGAAAGTCCCTGTGATAATCCTAAACCAAGGTTACCACTATGAGGAAAGTCCACTTTTCGCTCTTCTTCAGACACTTCACTGGAATTTCGAATAGGTTCACACGAACTACTACCGTCACAATTGTCACTATTTTCACCACTAATCTGATTAGCGATTATTTGTGGTCTACTATGAAAGAAAGTACTAATATCACCACTGTTGTGAGTTTGTACACAATCTGTATTATGCACTTTTGGTTGTTCTGTAATCACTGACACACGATGAGACAATGCTTGATCTCCAACCGTTTTAACAGGAATAGGAGGGTGGACAGGTAACATGCCAGTGGGCATGCTGAGACATGTAGAGGCAGATGATGTTGAAACTGAAGCAGGATGCACTGGTATAGGCATGGAAACAGGTAAAGGGACGGGAATTGAAGTAGTGGGGCATACAGCAGGAGCCTGAACTGGATGTGCTGGCGCTCCAGGAGTTAAAGATTGAGTGAATGGTGTATGCAATGTAGAACTAGACGACACAGCACTAGCAGGAGCAAGATTAGAAATTGAATGAAGTCTTGGGCTCTTTGCTGGAGGGCACTGCACTCCATCCGGTGGAGGCAGTCTTGCAGGAGCAGGCGGTGCTGGGCTTCCCTGTGGGGTGTGACGAGAGCCACATGGACTGGGGTATGATGGAGATGCCTGACCATAGCTAGCAGGAGATGCCTGATTGTAGTTGGAGTTGAAGCTGGAAACTTGATTCCAGTGATGCTGGCGTGGTGAATTAGCTGAAACATGAAGAATCAAGTTTAACACATTGCCTTGATTTCAGAAGTAGCATAAAAATAATGATAAGGAACAATTACCACGTGGTCCCTTAAATACACTTGGATTTCTTTGAAGGATCGCTTTCAGTAGTTCAGGAATATTTTGTTGCTGATCTACTGGTTGTTCTGAGCAAGCGTAATGATCCTTAAGCTCTCTGGAATGGAAATAATGAAAATAGCATAAATACACACATTACACAAAGCATTTTCAGCACATAATCTTTTAAACATACTCACATATGATCAGCTGATGTCTGAACAAGTGACTGAATTAACTGAGGCACTAATGCATCATCCCTTACACTCAACAAAATCTGAGCCTCCTCTGCTACGCGAGGATGAAAAAGAAGGGATTTATTGCTCAATGTCTGAGGCAAGGGTGATGGAAGAGGCATCTCTGGCAACACTGGAATAGCACAATTATAACAATCAAAACATTTATTCTACAAACAAACACTATTCCCTCCCACATGCAAACAAAAATAAAGAATATATCACACATTTTCTGCAAGTGTCAGTGTCATATGTCAAATGGTTACTTTTCAGGAGAAGTGATTGAATTTTCAAAATTGCATTCAAAATAATGGTGTAACATCTGATTTCATGTAATAAATTCCCAAAGTATGGGTATGACATTACACCAGTACAAAAAGCTCTGTTTCTTCTTACTAATAAGTCATTACTACTAAATGTTGAGGTAAGTTATTGTTGCAGCAAATGAGTGATATATTTAAATGTATTACACTTATGTATAAACATGGTCAATAGAAGAGTAGACAAAAACAAACTACATTCAAATAAATGTACGTCTGGAGAATTGCAAGGTTTTCTTATGATCATGACTAGAATATTCATATACTATTCTACTTATAAATTATCTATCTAAAATTATTACAAATTTAACCACATATACAAAATCCTTCATTTAAAAGTAAATAGAAAATTATGAGTTAAATAATTTGGCAAATTAAAATTATCAGTATATGCTTGCCCACTTACAACTTAGGGCAGAATATTTAGAGCTAAACTATCAATGGTTAAGGTACTCATCTAATTCAAAATGTTGTTTCCCATGAAAAATTGGAAGTTTTGATTTTCAATGTTTCTTGGGCATGGAGATGTGTACTTTCCAATACTTAAAACCGTTTCTTTCTAAGTTTGTTAGTTTTTATTTTAATTGTTATTTTCAGACTGCCCACATACATGTCACGTTATAAATATTTGAAACGATGTGCATTAAACCTGGTAAAAATGTGTTGCAAGGAGTGATTGTGTGACACAAGGAAACACCAAATAGCTAAAAACCAGACCACAACTGAAAATAAAAGCAGGAGGATGTACTTGATAAGTTGGAGAAAGGTGAAAGAATTCAAGGAATCCAAGAACAAAGGTATAACTTGTCATCCAGGAGCATTGTAGAGCTAATGAACCTTAACCTGGCTTTTCCCTAAAAATTTTCTCTTACTTTTTCTCTTGTTTGGCCAGTTTTGAAACATAACTCATCTAATTTTGAAGATATCTTTATGATTCTTTTTTTATTAGCAAGTCAATTGACTTGCTAATAAAAAAAGAATCATAAAGATTTGCCTAAACCTGAAATTGTTCCAGAAAATGCATAATACTGGGTGATCAATTTAAAACACAACCCTGCTGTTCGAGGTCTTGAGGGAAAAGTGAAAGAATTACAACACTGCTTCTGAGACAGCATTCCTTTGACTGCATTTCTGCAACAAACCCTTCAGTCTCCACCCCCCTTCCATTCACCTCCGCCCTTCCTGTGGTCTGCGTCATACCAGCTCAAAGCAAAACAGGTTGCATGATCATTCACTGTTTTGAAGTTAACTTACGATGCGTCTCAGCACAGAGCAACGCAGATTTGTGGTGGAGTATTTCTGAACGCAATCTTGAGCAGGAATGTAATCTTTCATAAGGAAGTGTGCACTGTGCCACAAATTGAAAATGCGCATTCAATGTATTCATGAAGTACTGTAATTGACTATAACAATTTGTTAGCAAAGGTCTTGAGGCACTAGATAAAGTGTTTTTTTCATGATGAGACTTGGTTTCATGTAGATTGATATGTTAACCAACAAAACAGTAGACTCTGGGGTACTGAGAGACCATTGCATTAAAAAAAAGATTTGAGTATGGAGTGCCACATCTTGACGCAGAATAATTGGCCTGTTGTTTTCCAAAGAAACAGTACAGACAAATACGTATCCAAATATATTGAGATTTTGTATCCCTTCTTGAAAAAGATGAGTGAAATTGTTAGTTTCAGCAGGATAGGGCGAAATCACATACTGTCAAGTCGACAGTGCAATTTCTGGAGGTGGTTTTTGGGAAAAGAATCATTTCACGTGGTTTGTGGCCCTGTCTTTGACTTGATTTGTCCTCACCAGATTTTATCTTTAGGTTTGGCTCAAAAGTAAAGTGTATAGAAACAGGACTGCTAATCTCGAAGAGCAGCAAAGAAACATTGAGGAAGCAATTCGCATGATTGACGAAGAAATTTTATACATAAGTTCTAATTCGAATCCCTCTAAAGTACATACATGTCCCTTATCAATCTGCAAGTTTAGATTCAGGCACTAAAGTATAATACATATAACAGTCTTAAAAAGGAATCATCAAATGTTTAACTGTTCACAAGTTAGGATGTTACATATCATACAGTTTTCAGAAGAAAAAGGGCATATCGAATGAAATAATTAAAATTAAACTTTTATAAAACTATTTTTGAGTTAGTTAATAACTAATCCTATGAGTAAGCATGCTTAAATTCAGATACATGCCACAAATAAAAATTTTAAAACTTGGGTAGACAAGTATCTTAAGCATAACACGTGGTATAAAATTGTATCCAGACAATTCCTTCACATAGAAATTTCAAATGAAAACATTAAAAGGTTTTAATGAATTAAAATATATCTATCAATAATACCAAATAGATGAAAAAATAAATATATCTCCTTTGAAAATCACACATCAAAATAAATAAAAATTAAAGCTATTACAATGAATCCTAAAATAAACAACAATTAGGAATATGCATTTAAAATTATTACTTCAAAAGCAAGTTCACAGTCATAAGGCACATTTTGAAGAAAAAAAGAAGAAAAAAAAAAGGCTGATTTAGCTATAATCAATTCTACATTTTTATAGATAGATCTCCCAAGAGATGTTCATGAAGTTAAAAAATAAATTTGTTCTGGTAAAAACAATTTCTATTAATTGCAGATGATTTTCTGTTGAAATATTGATTTCACTAAATATATTAAAACTTTAATTATTTCCAGAACAATTTCTCCAGTGAGGAAAAAGAAAAGAAAAAGGGGAAGAAGGAAAAAAGGGAAGAAGAAAGGAAAAAGAGAGAAAAAAGAAAAAAGGAAAAGAGAAAAGAAAGAGAAAAGAAAGAGAAAAGAGGAAAGAAAGAGAAAAGAGGAAAGAAAGAGAAAAGAGGAAAGAAAGAGAAAAGAGGAAAGAAAGAGAAAAGAGGAAAGAAAGAGAAAAGAAAGCGAGAAAGAAGGAAAGAAGCATGTACACTAGTGTTAACCCCCCTGAAAAAGTTTGTATGAATATGGTTTTCTGACATTGTATTGTTGAAAGTCTCGACTCTAAATCACGTGGACACTACAAATATTTTCAAAAACATGTACATGAAATGATTTGATGTTCTAAAATTGGATAATATTTTATATTAACAAATCTCCAGCTTCAAGCCGGTTTAGCTTAGAACCAGCTTTGTGTAGTGACTGACTGAGTGGTCCTACAGTGTCAGTCCAGTGACAGAGTTTCAACACTAGTTATACAGTTAGTAGGTTGAATTCAGCCAGTTTGGAGGAGAATTCAAGCAATCAGCTCCTCTAATTGATGGTTTTCTATGTGTTTCTCTGATTATTACCCGGCAAATGCCACAACAGTTCTCTAACAAACATGCCAAGGACCGCTCACAATCTTTCTTTCCTCTTACTGTCCTCTCCTCTCCCTTTATGCATGCACATGCAACACACTACCTATCATAAATGTCAAGGGTTTTGAGCTTGTGTTGATTGGGTGGTGTCCTGTTGGGGGAGATACCTGGACGGAAAACCCCTGCAAGCTGATGTGTAGGATGGACCTCACCAACCACCACATCCCAGGATAAAACATCCACTTCACTAACGGCATTAATAACCATAGCAGTTGACATACCCGGAAACATCCATGAATGAATGAATCAATCAATATAGTAAAAAAAAGATGAAAAATTGCAGTTTTCAAAATTCCACAGGTTTTACTCAAAGTAATTCCATATTATTGAGAGACTTTATTAGCGAGAGATTTAGCATATGTTTTTAAAAGAAGTCTTGATTTCGCACAAAATTATACAAAAACTATTCACATTTTCAAGCAGGTCAAATCACGTATAAGACTCCTACAAATGTAAATCTGCCATCGAACAAAGATTCAACTTCTTCACAGACTACGGTACAAGAAAAGTCATTGATGGTAGGTGCTCTTTTCTTCTCGGCTGTTCTCCGAGTAGGTGCTTTACAGCTAAACCCTGATCGTATAATCAAATTTCTGAGGGCCACTCTGAGAGAATACACTGTCTCTAAAGCAATACTTAGGAGAAATCTGCTAGGCAAGAGATCTGCATGGGAGCTGATTCCTACCCCTTTAGAGAATAGTTTCAAAAATAAGGGAAAAAGAGGAAAATCATAAAAATAGTACATGTCTATTGGCTCATCTCTCCTGGAATTTGGAAGGTTTTCGTTCTCAAGGGTATGGCCTAAAACTATTGCTCTCTTGCTGTTCTCTGGTGATAACTGTTTGCTTGAAGCTTGCCCTTTTCATCCCAACCTTTACCCAACCTGTTTTTCGTTTGAACAAAGTTGACGTTGACAATGGTCTACGTGCCTGTGGCAGATTTGCCAGTTCAGTTCACAGTTCGCCTTCTAAAAAGGGTACTGTTCAGGGTGATCTTCAGTGTAAGCATAGGCACCTTGCTCCTACTTCGCACTCACTTGATGTAATTTGTCACGGCTAAAGACCTAGATATGATTAATGTTAGGAGTGTCCAGTTACATCACAGATTAGCCAATGTGGATCCAGCTATATGAATGATAATGAACAGATCTATTCACACATCATTCGTCTAATGTATCAGCTCAGGGTACTAGCTAAATTAAGGTGATTGTGAAGAGTCTTGAGTGTTCTCTAGAAGTATTTTGGCTTAAAAATTAGACGTCGTAACGACACAAAGTTGCAGATAAATCGTGAAGGCCAGAACCTCGTGACCAAGCATAGTGAAGTGTTAACTGTCATTTACTAAAGTTAGTTTTAGTGTTATCGCGTAAATAGAAATTTATGACTGACTCAATGGAACTCAAAACTACACCTCATTTCTCACTAGTATTAGAAAACTTTTCACCAACAATCTGGCCTCTGATTATCACGCACCTGCCATTTCTTGTCATCATAACGTACTTCACCTACCCAAGGCACATTGTGTAAGCAGTAAACTTAATCCGCCTAAATTCTGAGGCATTTTCAAGTTATTCCGAATTTGGATGTTACCTCTGCTTTTGAGATAACACAAACATTAACCAGTTAATTTCGTAATTGGCCCAATTCACACTGTAACTGTAATATTCATATCTTCTAAACAAATTGTGTTGGTCAACGGGTTACTGGGAACCCTCTAATCTCCTCCTCTGAACCTACTACCGTTTCTCCCATTCTCACTACACCTGATGCCCCAATTTCTTCACAACCTATCACTGTTGGGACATGTTACAACCTTGCACCACTCACTCGAGGTAAAAATGGAGAAAATCTATAGCAACTGCAGTTAGATGCAGCAGAACAACATCTGTTAAAGTACTTGCAAAAGTTTACCATCCTGCACCATAATGATCAATCTCTTCCAATTAAAACCGAGTTTATCTAGGCTGCTCTACAGAACAATTTAAAACAAATAGTTGTTCTTTGCTTTACAGAACACTGGTTATCTCCTAATGAACTTTGCATTTTCCAAATTCCGAACTTTTATATTGCAGGCTATTATTGTAGAGAAAGGGAACGCATAAAAATCCTACATATGGGAGTTCTTGTATTTACTTTAGAAATGACACCAATTCTATCTCCTTGGCCAAATTTAGATGTGTACTCCGGTGAAAATATTTTTCAAACATCTACTGTTCATCTTCCCATGCTAAATATGATCTTACTTTGCATCTACAGGCCTCCAACAAAGAGTAGCTGTAGATTATAACATGTTCTTAGAAAAACTAGAGTTAAAACTAAACAAAGCCATCAATCACTCTTTTGAATCCACTGTTGAATGCAGAGATTTTAGCATTGATTTTCTGGTTGAATCTTGCAAGAGAAAGCAGTTTCTCAATTTAATTAATTCCTTCATTCCTAAATGTTTTCAAGCAAGATGTGGAGACCATGCTGGGTGAAGTGTTGTGCTGAGAGGAAATTAATTTCAAACAGTTGGATATTTGCTTCTCTCAGGCGCTGTTGTAATTGTTGGTTTGCATTCTTAATCTTGCTGCATAATGTTTGTCTGATGCTAGAAGTGCAGCCACAAGAATTCAACAAAGCGGGGCCCAAAAACAAAAGCTATCAGCTGGTAGTAAAGCATAATTGAAAAAGGCTTTAGAAAAGGAACTCAAATTAACTGCTTTTCACTCTGAGCCAAAGAATAATGGTTCTGAGATACAGAGGAAATGCCCAGTACTCTTAGCAAACGCACTAGTGGTGCTACAATGTTTACTTTTTTGCATTCTTCATAACATTTACAATTTTTGAAAATTCTGAGTCCAACGAAAATGAGACCTCCGTCATTTATTAAGTATTGTTCATCTATCCAAGAAAAAAAAATTAGCAAGAATTGGGAACAGTTTTTGAGAATTTTTCAAGCAAAAAATTACTCAATACTAATGGTTTAAAAAATTGTACATGGCCTTATAATAAGATCTAATGATTTGGCACACATTTCCTTAAGGAAATTGTACTTTTGCAATGTTAATTTTTTTGCAATTTCTGAAAATACAGTTAGATGCAAATGGGACCTGTACCATTATTTAGCGTCCATTGCACTTTATCGCATGAAAATATTTTAAGCCAATTTTGAGAAAACAATTATCCAAAAATTGCCTACATTTCTACAAAATTACACGACAAAAATTATTTTTCAAAAAATTGTTCATTTATTTGAAGATTTTTGGAAATAAAGATTTCATGAAGTAAAAAATCTCTATTATGTAGTTACTTTTG
The DNA here is from genome assembly GCA_011170035.1 of Teleogryllus occipitalis. Classification (NCBI taxonomy): domain Eukaryota; kingdom Metazoa; phylum Arthropoda; class Insecta; order Orthoptera; family Gryllidae; genus Teleogryllus; species Teleogryllus occipitalis. The sequence continues at coordinate 198,225 of BLKR01000690.1, read as the reverse complement.
CTCCCTCCCCCTCATTTCTGAAAATACAGAAAATGGGCAAGAGCCTTTTTTTTTATATAATAATGTACTTCGTTCTATTCGAAAAAACAAAAGTAAAGAAAAAATCTGAAGCAATTTTTGAGGAAGTATATACTTTTATTGCATACATTTCATGTAAAATTACGCGAAAATTACCCATATTTTCGGAAAATTGTGCATGACCTTATTTAAAAAGCTGTCTTTGAAAAACAAATTAAAAAAAACAAAAAAACTTGAATACTGTAATCATAGAAAACACCAAATTCATTTTCGAAAATTCATTGAATTTGACAATAATCAGACCTGTGCGGTACATTGCTCTATTCCAAGAAAAAATTTTGTGCCATTTTTGAAAAAATGTTTAAAATGTCGTTAGGGCTTCATGTATGTAAAGCACCTACAAAAATCAAATTATCCATTCAAGGGGTCGCGACATTGGCCAGATTTCGCAAAATTACGCGAAAACTACTCATATTTTCTAAAAAAATGTACATTACCTTATTTCCAGGTGTCTTTAAAGAACAGATTTCATTCAGGAAAAAATAACTTAAATATTGTAGCTGCAGAAAGACGGGGAAAAAAATTGAACTTTCGGAATTTTCTAAAAATCAGAGATTTCAACGAACGTGAGCCCTACATCATTTTCTTAAGCGTCCTTTACGCTATCAGAGGACAATGTTTAATCAATAAATTTGGTGCCGTTTTTTTGAGAAAATTTTGAGACATCATGTAAAGTACTTTCAGAAATCTGTTTCAAACTCGCAAAGGTGCAAGTTTGTTCAGATCGATCGGGGAAACTTAATTTGGGAGAAAATCGGCCGAATGGTTTAGGTTCTAGCGTTGACCACAGACAGACAAACGTTTTGCCATTAATCGATTTTTCGGTAATCAAGGACCCACAAAACACGGAATCCAGAGACGGATGCCAGGTGGGAGGGGGGTTTGGGGGCCATGACCCCCCCCCAAAGGCCTAGAAAAAAACGTTTTTAACTTTATTTGCCACATGATATCGTAGGCCTCCGCGGCCAGAGTCATGACCTGAAGAGGACCGCGATATGTCGGTCGAAACGTCGGCACCCCAGCCTTCGATGCGGCGTCACCCGGACAGCCCAGATCATTTATTTGCCACAATTTATTTAAATATTTATGTTAGAATTATGTAATAATTAAAAAAATAATATTGTATAGTACAATATATAAACTACAAAAATACACATAATAACAAATATATTTATTATTATACAACAATCTATGCCCCCCTGAAATGACCGGCTGGATCAGCCCCTAATGGAATCTGACGTTGTTAGATGAAGTAATTTACTACATATAGAAACATGATATATCCACTCTTTCGTTACCAGGGTTCTGCAATAAGTTTTTTATTCCGAAAATTCGCTATTTTCCGGCGCACGATTACAATTCTCTCTCTTCATACAAAGTGCGAAAAAGTAAAAGAGACACAGTGACAATTGGAACCGCATAGGAAAAACGAAAATGCGGATTATATATGCACAACGAAAATGCTCAAAACGACATAGCAAGAGCTATTAATATCGAATTCATGAGAAGTTATGTTTATAGTGATGTCAAAGTAAGCGAAAACAATATTACGTGGAAAGTTTCTGAATACGAAATTGTTTCTTCAGTGATAGAAACAGTCTACTCTCTGAAATTTAATATTATTTCTATAATACTATGATAGAATATTAAATACTATGATAGAATCCAACACCTTCACTGGAATTTACAACTTTCTTTTACTTTTTAGCAATAAAAATCGAAATTGTTTCTTCCTCATTGCACCCCCCCCCCTTCCTCGATGGTTGAAATATTGGATTACATGCTTGTCTCGCAATCGTCTCCAGTTTTCAAATTAGACGGATAACGGAAATGAAGGAGAAGCAGAAGTACGCACGCTCACTGTGTTAATAGTTTTTCAATATTGTAAATAATGTAAGCTTCTGTCAAGTTATATATGTATATTAAAATGATACAACCGTAATTTTTTTTTAATGTGCATTTGCAAACCAGATGTCTTAAGATGCCTCTAAGGTTTAGCTGAAACGTCACGTTACCCAAAACTACAATGTAAATAAAATTTAACCACAAAGAAGTACAATAATAAAATGCATCTGAATGTCTAAAATTTAAAGGGGAACTATTTATTTTAATAAATAAAAACTATAGGCATTCATCACAGAAGAAATAAATAAGTAATTCTATAATATTATATTCAGAAAGATGAAGTATACCATAAAATATTGGAAAAAAATTGTTTCCTTGGTTCAATACAAATATGTGATTATTCAAAATTCCAGGTTTTTATGATTGTTCATGTAATTATAAATAAACTATGTTTTCTGCATTATTTACCATGCATATATGTTCCGGCCTGTTTGACAAAGAAGTTTGATTTTTCGAGCAAATAATGATTGTTATATCTGATTATTGACTAATTATACTCTGATTTAAACATAGTGGCGCCTCACGGCCACGAGTTGGACGAAGAGGGGGGACACTTATCCAAAAAGGGGCTTCATTACGATTTAAATTTTTGCTATTTGAGCTACCAATTGGATGACAATTTCCCTCTCTCCTTCCAGCTCGTGACCTTGTGGCATGACTATATATAAATCAATGTATGTCATGGCCAGTTATGGCTCTCATGTACACTCTTTAGTTTACAGCTCATTTCTTGTGATTTTATGGATATAAACAGAAAACAAAACATTAGTATAGGTAGTTTTTGTTTACCTTACCCAAGTTCCAACATAATGTTATTTATTTTATGACAAAAACAGTTAAAACTGTGTGAAGACCTACGGGACAAGTGAGTTCTGTGCATGTTTTCATAATTACAAAATTGTTGCAAAATTTTCTTGGAAGTTTCTTAACAAATAATGTTTGGTATCATTTTCTGAGTACAAAATCCACTTTAGATTTGTTCGGATCCTTAAGCAAAAGTCAGGATTGAAGAATGGAGAAATATATTGTATTGTATCTTATCGTATTGTATTGTAAGGGCCCCATACGACCACTCCAGGGCCCCAGCATGGGTTAATCCGACCCTCACTGTGTAGCTAATTGTATGGCTACATAGTGGGTAAAATCTCCGTAGCACTCTTCGTTAAATAACACCAACACCGTGACACCGAAAAATTGAATAACTCGTACCCCTATATGTAGTAAATAACTTTCTCTAATACGCTGTGCAGTCAGAATCCACGTTTTGTGAGTTCTTGATACCAAAAACTTGGTCCACAGCAAATAAAACTATATTACAAAAATATTAAATAAAGGTAAACACTCTACACTACTAATTTCACTTGAGCATATATTCAAAATGTCCATCTACAGACAAACACGTTTCTTAAATTCATGTTGCAATGGCTAATAAATGTCGCTTCATCAGGAAATAATACACGTTCTCCAAACGTGCTGTCATCACTTATCTGACCCAGAACAAATTTACAAAACGCCACGATATTTTTATTTTAGTGATTAATTATTCGTTATTATCTTATTGGATTTTTCTATCTAGTTGTTATTATTATATACTGATTAATGTTAAAATTGTTTGCTCAAAATGTGCAATATTCTTTGTACAATCTTAATTATTTATTCATATTTTTTGTTTCAAAATATCATTAACGCCCTGTTGCATGAAACCCCATCAATTGGAGTTGGAAGTAACAATTTTATTTCAATACATATTTATGACAAACCCTTATTATCAATCCTTCAATCAAAGAAAGACAAAATCTGAAAATGCGGAAGGATGAAACGCAGAGTTAAGGGAAAAAATGCAGTTTGGTGAAGATTTGAAATACATTTCGTATCTTCTAATACTTCACTCAGATTCCCTTTTCCGAAGAACGCATTAGCAGGGGGACATCGAGGACGCATATACAGGTGAGTCACGTAACTTTAGCAACTCTTGTAATTTTTGAACGGTTTAAGTTATTGCGATGCAGTTTCACAGAAATGCGTGAGGGAATGGGAGTAATAAATATATGTATTCATTTCTATTTCATCACTTTTATTTTATGAGATATTGAGGTAACTTTGTTTTTTTCAAATGAAATTATATATATTGTTTAGTTGATCATGATGAGCGTAAAATGACATATCCAATAATATACACGTTGTCATATGTTAGATAAGCATTTTTTGAGTAATTTTGATTTTTTGCGATTCCTGTTTAACGGATATTGTAACGCCTTGAGCGGAGAATGCTTAAAATGGAAATGAATACATACGGCAATTAGCCCCATTCCCTCATGCGCTCTGGTGAAAACTGGATTGCAATACCTTCAACTGTTCAAACTTTGTAGGAGGTACTAAAGTTACGTGACTCATCCTGTACATTAGGATATAACAGTTAAATCTCTTTGAAAAGCAGCATCACACACTGTACTATTAAAAAAAATACCGTCAATTGAAATTAATTATTAAGATGGTTAAATCGAGGCATTTTTTAAAAATCCGGGACAAATTGGAATCCAGACGTTTCCAACCAATTTGAGGCAGCGCATCAAACTTTGTGACTCGCCCGAAAAAACGGGACGGATGGCCACTGTATATTCAGGACGCGCACCGTATTTTCAGGTATTTTCAGGACCAGTTCACACTTGCCACGCATTTTCCAGTTAGAGAAAAAGTTCCAGTCTTCGCGATTTACGTCAAACAACTTTGAAAACAACGCATAATTTTCAACACACTTTTATGACAAAATAAATAAGATTAACAGGTGAAATTTGAACTAGTGGGCTATTAGTTTATGCACACATTTTCTCGTATTATTGGTGATGGATATTTGACATAATATCCTGCTAACATCAGCTATCACCGCTAACTTGCACAGAGGAGAGGAGGGCAAGGAGATCGTAGCCCCTCTAAAAATTTTGAAAGGGGCTTCGCTGTTTTATGTAATAAAACATTTACTTCCGTAAATATATTAAATCCCTGATAAACATGACATATCGAACAAATAGATATATTTAAAACTTTAACAAAATTAAAACGAACGCATGTACACAGTTTATCCATATACTGTTATCGTATTAATGTTTCAGTAAGGATTGTTGCCTTATTGTTTAGGGGTATAAAGTTTGAAAACATTATACATTTTTCTTAATAGTAAAAGTCAACATTTTTGGTCTAGACGCACTTTATATTTTCGATTAATTAATGTTCACTTTCTCGCTACTGCTTAAGCAGTATAGAGAAAGTAATGTAATGCTTCGAAAAAAAAGATGGAAAAAAAAAAGAAGAAGAAGAAAAAAACGGCGAATTTTCGACAGAAAAACTCGTATTGCCGAGCCCTGGTAAGCAAAAAGTGGATAAATCTTGTCCCTACAAATAGTAAATTGCTTCCTCTAATACGTTGGGTAGTCAGAATCAATGTTGTGTGGGTCCTTCATACAGAAAAATCGATTGACGGCAAAACGTCTGTCCGACAGTCTGTAAACAACATGAGCGGCTGAACTGAAAGAATTTTCACCAAAATTGATGTTCCCAATGAAATGGCTTATGTCGCGGGCCCTTGAATTTGAAACAGACATTTTAATTTTGGGGGGTACTTTACATAAAGCTCCTGGGACATTTTAAAAATTTTCACATCAACGGCTCGTATTTTTTTTTATTAAATTTTGTCCTCGGATAACGTGAAGGACGCTTGGCGCAGCTGGACGAATGGCGCAGCTCTCATTTTCGTTGAAATCCCTGATTTTTTGAAAATAGCAATAGTTCCATTTTTTTCGGTGCCTTCCCGTAACTACAATTGAATCAGTGATATTAAAAGGAAAATAAGTCCACTTTTTCGTGAAATGAGAACGAAGTCCAAGACTAGTTTCTGGTCCTCACAAAAAAGAAACCGTATTATGAGTAGACATCGGATGTTAAGGCGCTAAAAAATCGTCTTTTAGGCGCCTAAAAAGGCACTGAAAATATCAAGAATAAGGAGAAAAAAGGCACTGTCATAAGTTACACAATAAAATGAAAATTGTAATTTTTGTCTATATTATTTTGTAAATTGAAATGCACAAAACAAGTTCGTACATTTTAATGTAAAACTAGCTCTTCCACATTTTATTCTTAATAGTTTGCCTTAACCAGTAATATTTGAATATTACCTGTAACTTTTCAAGAATCACAATTTCAAATTTGCGACGACTGGGAGACCAAATCAGTTTGAATGCGGAAAAGGATATCTGAACGATGTAACTAGTATATATTTTAGAAGTCCCAACTAGCAACACTGAAACCTTCTGGGAATTTATATTTATTTCCACTTAAAATTTCGGTGCCCTCGGTATATTGGTCTCAGATCATGGCTGATAATTATGAAATAGGGACATGGAGAAAAATCAGTTTGTATACTTCCAGGAATTATCTCGTAATTTAAAATACCAAGACGTGAATTGAAGATTTCGTAATGAATGGTCACGTTTGACCATCGCCAATTTTCCGGTATCTTATCATTGTGTACAAAAATAAATAAATAAAAATGCAAAAAAGTCCTAAAAGGGAATTTATGCAAAAAAAGGCATTTGTGCTAAAATAAGCAAAAATAAGCATTATAAAACTACGTCATATGTCATCATTTGTCTTCATTCGTGCACATATATTACCAGCCGTTAAATAAGTTCGCTACAACAAAATAGGCATTTCCCTGAACATCCGATGTCTAATTATGAGCTAGGAAACACCTAAATGCTTCATGACAACAGTAATATACACTGAGGACCCATAGCCTTCAAAACCTGGTGGTCGAACTACAGGGTTATTCTAAATGAATTACCTAAAAGTAACATGAAATAATTTAAATAATAGTCTGATATTTCTCCAGGTGCTCTTCAGATCTCTCTCATTCTCAGGTTTTGGGCCTACGCCGCCAGATGTCTCTCCAGTAACTCGTTTGGTGGGAACCGTCTAGCCGTCACCCGGCGGCGCTAGCCGAATTTGTATACTACGCTCCGTGAAGTCACGAAGGTTAAGCGATTTCGAGACTCGCGGGTTCCTGGTTGGATGACTGGCTAGGAACACCGGAATCTAACGGCGTCGAGCCCCTGGTCGAAGGGATAAAAGCAGGGACCGAATACCGAAATAATAGCGGTAAAGGTATTTATACCGGTATAGAAATACCTTTACCTCTATTATACCTTCATTCAAAATACCTTTAAAAATACCGGTATAAGACGTCAAATACCGGTATTTTTAGAGGTATTTTACCTTTATCCGACGTCTATACCGGTAAAATACCTCTATTTAAAGGTATTATACCGGTATTCTCTCATCAAAATACCGGTATTTTCATAAGAAAATACCGGTATTTCAGTAGAATCATACAGGTATTTGGGGGAAATTCATTGTGATTTTTTCCGCTGAGATGGCTCAGAGGAAACAACTATTTACACGGCAGAGTTTCTGACCGGGAGGTCCTAGGGTTCGAGTCCCGAGGGTGGCGAATTTTCGACACATATTCTAGCTAGGTCGAGTTCTGCCGTTGACTGGGAAGTCGAGTTCTGTCGTCAGACGGAGGGACCAGCCAACGGTCATTCGCAGACATCAACACGAGCTCGTTCGCTGACCTTGGACCTCACGTCCGGGCGCAGAGCTTGGCGACACGTGATACAGTGTTGAAAATTTATCGAATTTCTCCGTATAAATCTTGTCCTTTCTAGTAGCGATAAAAAATGGAGAAACGTGTCTTCTTATCCATAAATGAGTCTTCCCACGCATACCAAACTTCCTTCTTGCACGACTGTGTTTATCACTAAATACGATTATTTGCTTAAATTTGATCGTATCACTAACATTCCCGAAAATAATTTTTTCAGTTGGCCCAGTTTCCTTATTCTGCACCATAATTAATAATTATAATTATATATAATTATTAATTATAACTAAAACAATATTAAAAATTGACATTGAACGCTAATAGACATTAACTATTCTTACGCGAGGAAACAGAAGCGTTATGTTTAATTCAAAATTAATGATTGAAGCTTGTTTAATTTACATCCATGCATTATTTAAGAAATTTCATTAAGAAAAAATATTAATAGTACTATATAATATTAATTAATTTTAAAAAATATTTTAAAATATTAATACTAATTAAATTTTAAATGTTTGCATCAAATTTGTGTAAATTAATTTATTACTTTGTTAATTTATAAATTTATTTAAATTAAATGTTAATTTTAATTAAAAAGTAAAAATGTTAATATTAATAAACTCTTTTTTATTAATTAATAATGTTAGTATATATTTCTTATTATTAAGGAAGAAACACTCTTCTCGAAGTGGGCTCCTCCAGATGCATTTTACAATGTAAGCTACCCGCGTAGGAGGGAACCCTTGCCACATGCAATGTTAATAGCTAATAATAATAATAATAATAATAATAATAATAATAATAATAATAATAATAATTTACTTTTATTACAAATTTTCTCAATATTTGCAGTTAATGTCAAAATATATTAAACCCTTAATATAAACTAGGAAAATAACATTTTATTTTAGCCCTATTTATTAATGTATAATTAAGATTTAATTGTGAAATGAAGTAAAAGAAAATCATTTTTTAACAATAACAAAACTGGGCCTGAAAGCCTGAGCGTTCGTGATTATCTCAAGGTGTCAACGCTTCCTCAGTTCGCCGAAGGAGGGGTCGGGGAAGGAAGAAACGGTCCTACGCCTACGGCACGGCGCATACGTTGACAGTCTCTCCATGTGCGAAATACAAAGACAGGCTTAGGTCATCTCTCAGGTCAGATGGGAGATAGCTCGATGAAGGAGACTAAGAAAAGATTCTCTTCAATGGAATCAATAATTATTATTTCATATTTCAACTTTTCCGAAGTTTAAATTAAGGGAGGTTTTCAATACATACAACGTATGCAAAACGTAAACGTCCGAACACAAAACATTTACAATAATAAGAATAGAATTTAATACAGTTGTTTTATATATATATATATATATATATATATATATATATATATATATATATACACAACATAATTTAAACAATAAATAACAATTATGAAATGATGTTTGATTAATAAACATTTTGTGAGATATTATTAACTAAAGTAACCTATTTTTTTCAACATGTATGGTTGGTAAGCTATATTTCTTCATTGAAAATACCGGTATAATACCGGTATAACCTTTATGGACGTCCATACCGGTATAGACGTCCTATAGAGGTATTTTACCGGTATAAAAGAATAAAGGTATTTGAAAAAGGTATGGAAAAATACCGGTATTATACCGGTATTTTTTACCGGTATTCAATACCTTTTCGGTCCCTGGATAAAAGGCATTGACTGACTGCGACGTGACGAGACTCGACAACTACAGTAAGTACTCGAACAGTAATGATAGTAATTACTTGGTAACGGAGGATTACTCCAACAAAAGCGCTCAACGCCCAACAAGGGTTAAGAGACGCGTTGCGTAAACAACGACGCAACAAATAAAAAAAAAAGTGGCACCGCAATCGCAATGGATATGTATAGCGGCGCGGAACTTGTTAAGTGCTGCTTGTGGTTCCACTAATTTTCACGAAAAGATTACGTTCCGAGATGAGACCACGTCCAACATTATTTGTATCGTTAACCGTCGTAATGTGCGTATATTAGGCACAAAGCGGCGCGGCGATGGTGTAACGGTTAGCGTATCGGACTGTTATGCCCAAGTTTGCGGGTTCGAACCCGATCGAAGCCGTGGATTTTTTAGGGCGAAAAAATCCTTCGTACGCCTTCCTTCGGAGGGGAAGTAAAGCCGGCTGTCCCATGTTAGTATATTTACTGCATGTAAAAGATCCTCAAGCCTAAATGACGCCTTTGAGCTAAATTCAAATCGCCTGTTTCGTCGCCCAACTAATACCTTCTTTCTCCCATGGTTGGTGAAAGGAGCGTAGCGGAATTTGCGTGGTCAGACGGAAGAGCAGGCCTCATGGCCTGAGTCTCGCCACGTAAAATAAGGCAAATTCAATTCAATTCAATTCAAAGAAACCAATGGAGATCTTGGAACATATCCCTGGCTCACCGAAACTTAATGTCTTTTGTGCTTTAATGTCTTGATGTGTTGTAGAAACTACCTGACGTCGTAACTTCAAGACGACGAGTGTGCAATAATTTTCCAATAAGATGGAGCCCCTCCACCTTACCACTAAAAAGGTCTCAGCGTATCTATCTCGCACTGTTCCTGTTTGGATTGGAGGGCTTGGCCACAGTGTTCTCCAGATCTATCGTCCTTAAACCTTTGTCTGTGGAGATACGTTGAAGACAAGGTGTCAATCCCTCCATTCCCTTCAACTATCGATAAGCTCCGCCAACGCTTCAATGGTGCGCTGGCTGAGGTATATGCATTGTGGAAATACATGGGTGGGTTCCTCCAGTGCACCGATTTTAGCTGGTTCTGCACATCACCAGTTTGCATCACGAACCACGTGACCACAGCACGGGCATTTCGTTTGAAAAGCCAGACCAGACGCTGGACGCCATGTTGCATGGAGAGCGAGAAGTATTGAGAAACATTTTGAATGTGGTACAAAGTGACAATTTTCAACGGTAAACAACCAGAAATAACGCTATGAAGGTGTAAAAGATGCAATATTTAAAAGAAATGCTTCATAATGTTTCAATGTCTTGTAACGATGTGATAATTTTGGTATCTGGCTGCATTTAAAATCCTCGCTAATATTGTGACGCAAACTGGTGTCTGAAGCTCATTGGCTGAAGTCTGATACAATGCGCAAGAGCCCTCCTAGGTATATGCTGACATGCTCTCGCGCATCTGGGAAGAAATTTCGAACATATGGAATATCTGCCGTTTTACAAAAGAAAGCCACACTCGACATTTGTAGGAAGAAACTGTATCTGTCAATTTGTGAACTGAGAATAAATTATTTCAAGTAGGTAAATCTACTGTGTTATTTAATGTTACTTTTATGTAACTAATTTAGAATAACCCTGTATTTTAAGAAGACAACCAAGTCTCTTGCTCGTCCTGGTAGTCATTGTGAGCCTGGTGTGACTCTTTCCAAACAAAGCAGTTAACGTATGATAGAGAATATTTCGGTTACCTATCGGCACGTGAGTGGGCTTATGAAGTACTCATGTTGGCAAAAGGAAAGTTCTACAACTTTTGTGTAGAACATAAATGTCCCAGATTTCAACTGTGGATATTATTAAGTTTTCCCCCCTTTTCTTAACTATGAAACAAACCCTTTTCCAATCGCCGATTCAATTATAAATATAACATTTTCCCCCTTAATGAAATGTGTTCATCAAAAACATCTTCAAATGTCATGTTCACTTTTTCGAAAATATGAGTATTTTTGAGTAATTTTGCGTGAAACACTTTAATAATTAAAATTTCAAAATTTTAAACAATTTTCTCAAAACTGGCGCCAAATTTTTCTTTCCATTTTTTTCACGTAAATAGCAAGGAACGGTAAAGTTATGCTGTCCCATTTTCGGCGCGTTCTCTGTATTTTCGAAACTTGGAAGAGTCGAAATTGTATATTAGAATTTCCCACGCTTCGTTTGATTTTTGTTATTACTGTCGGTTGTCTTAATCGTACGATGTAGATAACATTCTTATGAAAGACAATAGATTGAGGGAAGGTAATCAACTTCTAACAAATAAACTTACTTTAAAAAGTTTTGACAGGTGATTATCAAGGCAAGCCTGTGTAAAATTATTCTTACTTTCCTGATTGATTGATTTGTTTGTTTGTGTTTCCGGGCGCGTCAACTGCTTTGGTCATTAGTCCCGTTAGTGTCGTGCATGTTTTTTTCTCGTAAGATGGCGGTGATCTTCCCCCGTAGGATGGCGAGATCCGGCGCCGACCTACCGTCGGCTAGTGGGTTTTACCCCTAACCAGGACTCTCCCACCAGCGGGGCACCGCCCCAGCCGGGACAAGCTCTAAGCTCCCGACCGGTCTCCCGGAATGTGGTAGTGTAGTGCATGTTAGTGTGTGTGTAATGGGAGAGGATAGGACAAGGAAGAGGAAGGACAGATCGCGCGCGGTCCGTGGCCCGTTTTGATAGGGTACTGCTCCGGCACTCCTCTGGTGTTGACCGGAGAAACCACGGAAAACGACCGATCAGAGCAGCCGGCCGCTAGATTTCTCCTCCAGAAAGCGACTGAATTCGACCTAGCTGAAAGGCTAGTGTCGAAAATCCTGCCGCCGTCAAGACTAGAACCTAGGACATCCCGGTCAGAGGCGCTGCAGTGACATCTGAGCAACCGCTCCCGGTCTTACTTTTCTGTATTATGTGCTGCATATAGTGTAACAGTTAAATATATTCACGTTTGTTTCATTTACAAAAGGAAGAAATGACTGTTCCTGACTATCGAAATAATTGCAGATATACACCACAGGCACTTCGTTTGATTTGAACTTTTCCATGTTATGGCTATGGGACTCCAATAACGCGAGAATGAAATCTTCTCTTGTCGAACCTCTAGTTACTTGTGAAACAGCGTTACTTGAAATTTCCTGTCGACATTTGTAATTTGTGACTATAGAGTCGAGTTAATTTCAGTTTCAAAAATAACGGGATTGTTACTCTGAACAGACGAAGTCGAAGTAAACACCAGAAGAAACGTACAAATCCACCCATAAAAGTTGGACAATTTAGATTCGATCGCCTCATTAAAATTCCCTTAAAATGTGTTAAATCCTAAACCGACAGGAAAAGCTGAAAATGTTGATAAATGTACCAAACTAAGGAAAACAAATACACCTATGTCGGAGTCGAACCCTTAGACAACCGCCCACAAAATTTCAAGAATTGAAAATTAGACCGAAATCTGTTCTGGAAGTGGTAATCATGTCGAGTTTAATGGATAAGTGAATCTCAAAACTGTAGCTACCCCCACCTGGTCTCAGGCAGTGCACCTGGTACGGCATCACTTGAAAGAGTTCTGAACAGAAATGCTCGAGGTTTAAAAAATACACATTTTTAATTTCTCGAAAATTCGAAAGATAACTAGAAAATTTTTTTCCTGCCCTTGAATCCAGTAAATTATGCTATTTTCTTATAGAGATTAAAGAGAAAAACTAAAAAAAAAAAAAAATATTCACCCAGACCGAGATTAGAACCAGAACGCTAAGCGTGAGAAAGCGTACGCACTACCGCTTGAGCTATGAGGGTGTTTTAGCGCCACGCGTAAGGCAGCGACGTCATGCAGCAACAGTCACGTGACGGACCTTGAAGTCATAACGTCTTACCTTAGGACTAAGGCACGACCTTAAACCTTCATAAATAGTGCACGCCAATAGGAGTCTCTACGGTCACCTTACAAGCGGCAAAAAGGCCACCTAAAAACAAGAAACGTTGGGGATTTTTCCATCTCTGACAAACCGATTCTCGTATCTGAGGCAGTTATCATTATTCCTTACTAACTCCACAATGCTGGCAAGAATTATCAGGTAATGTTGGAGAGGTGACGGGTACGAAGTTTGCGAAAACGAAGTTGAAATCATACCTTCGGGTTAGGTCTTATGATCATAAACGAACGCCGATTATATTCCTCACATTCCCAAAAAGAGCCAATTCAAAATTCCAGATTGCGTGCTCATGATGGTGGGACATAAAATTTAAAACTCCGTGCACAATGTAGATTTGTTATCTCTTGTCTCGTATCATGGTTTAAATGTCTCACCACTTAGTGTACACTCTTTGATATATTATGCAACTTTTTTGTTCAACGCTTGAAATGCTTCTTTTGTTATAATGCGTAACGCAATGTCGCAATTGCTAAAACTCTTCCGAACGTTGTTCATTACGACTTGTAAACTCGATGGCCACGTGATCAATAGAGTTTAAGGATGTCTCCTTACGTCTGGTGCTATAACTCCCTATTGTACAAGCCTGTAGCTCTATTCATTTGCCCACAATGTACTCGTAATGTTTCAGTGGTTCTTGAACGTTTCAACTCAAAACTACGCAAAACAGTTGCAAAAATAATAATATGTAATAAAAAGGTGTACAATGATTAACGATCTAATATTAAGAATTATATTGCAATATTAAATGACCTAGCTTCAATATAGAAGATGTAAAACTAGTCCGACAAAATGTAACTTTTGGGATTTTCAAAATTCCAGAGGTGGTAACGAAAATAAGACCCATATCATTAAGCAAAATTAATCCTACACAAGAAAAAAAATAAGAAAACATTTGGAGCAGTGTTTGAGAAAAAGTTTTTACGAATTTTTAACTGTCAAGATTTCACTCAAAATTATTCGAAAACTGTCTAGTATCAAAAAATTGTATTATTATTTAAACATTTAATTGAGAACAACAAATTTCATTGGAAAAAAGATGAGTTTTCAATACTGTAGTTAAAGAACGTCAAAAAAATTAAAACATTATTTTCAGAATTTCAGTCGCTTTACTGGATTCATTCTATATAAGATGATTTGTTTATATAAAGGTGTCCAAGGAGGAAACGTCGAAACTAAGCTAAGAAATATTTTAGGCATATTTTGTCTAAAAAACTTTTTGGATATTTCAAATGGCTGAGCCGTAATAAGAAAAATTAACATAGAAATAAAAAAGTACCCAATTTATACAATTCAACTGCTTTCTTAATTCTGTCGATTTTCTTTCTGAACAAATATATTCATTTCTTTTGTAAATAAACAATTTACAAGTATCTGGAGTGTTTTTGTTTCTGCAATACTTTTTTTTGGCCTAGAAAGTATTATTTCAAACAGACTTTTGAGTGCTTATTACGGCTCAGCCATTCGTAATATCTAAAACATACCTAAAATTTAGGCAAAACATGCTTAAAAGTTTAGACAAAACATGCTTCACCCGCTGACGTGTTTTCAACCAGCAAAAAATTTTTTCCGCTCCGAGACCCGACCTCAAATCCTCAGTTAACTTGCCATTTCATGTTAAAAAAATAAATAATAAAACCCTCAAAAATCAAAATATACGTTTGAAACTCCCGCAGCCTCTCGAGTTCGTTCAGATCGATCAGGAAATTCAACGATTAAGGTGTTGACCACAGATGGAATTTAATGACGTTTTGCCGTCAGTCGTTTGTTCGGTATCAAGGACCCACAAAACATGGATTTGCGGGTTTTCTGTCGAAAATTAGTCGTCTTCCGGCGCACAATTACATAACATTCTCTTCTTACGATGTACCTTTGCAAAGGCGAGAAAGTAAAAATCCGGCAAAAGCCCAAACATTTGATGTGGCCTTTTATTTTCAAAACATCTTTGACACTTCCACAGACACTTGTAAACCTCATAACTAAGACACCATAAAGTACCTGATCTTCGTATCTCTTGTTAACTTTGACTGAAGTTAATAACAAAGGGTGGAATAGATTTTTCTGCACCGTCAAAAGCGTCTCTTCGAATTTAAGCGAACCACGGTTGTTATTGTAATTCTGCTGGGAAAAAAACAACAGCATCTTAAAGTTTCAACATAATGCATGGCAATTAATAGAACCCTGGATAACACAACTAGAACTCAGTAAAGCATCCAAGAATCAGGACGCACTCAAAATCACCGCGTTTCACTCAAGGGCATACTGAGAGTTCGAATAGCGCGTTTGCCAGGAATCGCCGGAAACAGCCGAGATTCGTTTTATAAGCTTAAATACAGCTTAATTATCAAATTCTAGTCTAAAATATATAAAATGCAATAATTTTATTATTTTGTTTGGTCATCGGCGTCTCGACATTGGTAACGCCCACATTGAAATATTTTTTTCAAATTTGAGGGGACGAGACATCAGCCATATCGATTGGGGAATAACAAGTTGAAAATCCTGCGAACGATTTAGGCGATAGTGCTGTTCACGAACGGATAAATGTCGAGAAAAACCCTTTTTGGTATGAAGAACCCACAAAATTCTAACTACATTGCATATTCGAGAAAGTCATTTGCAACATATAGGAACAAGATCCACTTTTTCGGCACCAGGGACACACAAAACGCGGGTTTCTGTTGAGAAAAAGGCGTTTTCCCCCGCAATATTACAATACGTTCTACGTACGCGAGACTAGTTGTGCTACAACAGCACGAACTTTCTCGTCCGTAATTTCACGCAAGATTACGCGAAAAGTACTCAGATTTTCGAAATAGTGTACATGACCTTCTTTCAAAATCTACTTTTATGGAACACATTTCATTAAGGGGAAAAATCTTTATCTTTAATACTTTCTCGCGCTAAAGAAGGAACTTCTCAAGAAGAGAAAGTTATGTTTAGCGAAAAAACAGCGAATTATCAGCCGAAAAACTTTTTTACACGGCCCTGGTAACGAAAAAATGGATAAATCCAGTTGCTAAATTTAGGGGAAAAAATCCTTTAACACGTGATGTAGCCAGAATCCCTATTTTGTGAGTCCTTGATACTGAAAAGTAGATTGACGGCAAAACATGTCTGTCGTCTGTGAACAACGCTAGCGGCTAAACCGTTCTGTTGATTTTCTCCAAAATTGATATTCCTCAATTTATCTGGCTGATATCGCGGTCCCTTGAATTTGAAACCGATATTTTAATTTTTAGGGGGGTCATTATAAAGCCCCTGAGACATTTTCAAAACTATCAAAAAAATAGCGCCAGCGATTTTGATTAAATTGCGTTGTTGTATAGTCTGAAGGACGTTTAAGAGAATGGGGTAGGTCTCATGTTGGTAGAAAACCCTGATTTTTCGAAAACTGAAAGAATTCTAAATTTTGTCGGCGTCTTCCCACAACTACAATTATGAAGGTACATTCTTTCTCTTAATGAAATGTGTTCATTAAAAACAGATCATCAAATAAGGTCATGATGAATTTTTCAAAAATATGGATATTTTTTCAGTAACTGGGAGTTAAACTTAATCGCCGGCTCTGAAAAATCCTGCGCTTCGTGATCGTAATTTTAGAAACGTTTCGAGACAGTTGGATGCTCCGTAAGTTAGATTGTGTATTTTATTTCATATTGCTTTGTTCGATTCTTACATTGAAGCTTATGTTATACGTTTATAGATATATCTTATAAAAATGATCTAAGGGGGAATATACAGCTTAGAGCAGTTAAATTTTTATTATTTTTCCACTTTTTCTCCATTCAAATCATACTCCACAGCAGTGACAATGAACTGACACACAGAAATATCTTTCTTCTGCAAGGAAAAATTTGCTTTTAACTTTATTCTTTTAAATCAAAATTCAACCATTTTTTTATGCACTGACTTAAGTGTTTCCCTGATAACTCAATTTTGGAGATTTTTACAAATTTCTTCTTTTAATTTGTTGGCAATACTAACAGGTTTGCTCTTTCATTTACATTAGTGGCTAAATATTTTTAATTTAAATCCAAAATTAATATACTGATTATTAATTGATTTTTTCAGCTTTATACTTTTTTATTACAAAAACTAATGATCTAAATTGTATGATTTAGCATGGTTTTGTAGATAATACCTTGTTAAATGAATCCTAAAAAGTTCATAGCTTTAAAATGATTAGTTTTTGAGTTTTAAGGGAAACCGTCTCTTGTTCTCGAGAATTACCGTTTTTAAGAACCAAGTTAGATTCATGAGTTTTGCTTACCTTACTACTCTTAATAGATGTATGATGCAGCGACATACCTTTTAAATCATAACTCGAAAACTATTGCAATCTCGAAATATTTTTTTCACCAAATTTATTCCTGAATAATTAATGCATAGGAATTTTTTTTTTCAAAAATAGAATATTTTTAGGTGTATCTTTCCCATTAAAATTATTTGAAATAAATATGAAATAAAGATTGCTACCCTTCAGTCGCCCGCTCCCAATTTACGCAGTTGTTACGTAAGTTAGCCACGCACGTTCGCTACGACCGATATCTACGCAAGTTAGCTACGCACGCTAGCCACTCAAGTTAGCGCAAGTTAGCCGCGCAAGTTAGCCGCGCAAGTTAGCCGCGCAAGTTAGCCGCAAGTTAGCCGCGCAAGTTAGCCGCGCAAGTTAGCCGCGCAAGTTAGCCGCGCAAGTTAGCCGCGCAAGTTAGCCGCGCAAGTTAGCCGCGCAAGTTAGCCACGCAAGTTAGCCGCGCAAGTTAGCCGCGCAAGTTAGCCGCGCAAGTTAGCCGCGCAAGTTAGCCGCGCAAGTTAGCCGCGCAAGTTAGCCGCGCAAGTTAGCCGCGCAAGTTAGCTACGCAAATTAGCTACGCAAATTAGCTACGAGTTAGAATTTGTATATTATTTCATATTTCATTTTATTATTATTTATATTTCATTTTAAATTGCGTCATTTTAAATTTTAAGTGTTAAATGTGAAAACGAATAGATGAGCATTGTTGGTTGTAACTGTCAGGCCGCACTGATAACACAAACCGATAATGACGGCTGCCTTTCGTTCAGGGTAATATAAACTAACACTTTTATATATTTGAACAATTTTACAATAGCATATTAAATAATTACTATTACATATTTTTCGATCTATTTGCACTTGTTTACCAACGCTATTAATTTCGTATTATTGATTAACTTTTAGTTATTTTACTTTCCCGCATACTGCTTACGAATTGTAATGGCTAAACGATTGCAAGGCTAAAAAACTCATCCGTTATGTTCGTGAATACACTGCATAACTTATACAATGAATTCAATGCAAGTTCTTTTTTTGGTAAAATGTCCTCCGCTGGGAAAAAATTTCTGGTAACCCTGCGTACACGTACGTACATACGGAGTAACATACGCAGTATAGAGAAAGTTATGTAATGCTGCGGAAACTCGATTTCGAAATTTCAACAAAAATACACGTTTTGGTGTCCCCTGATACCGAAAAAGTTATGTGTCTGTCAAAACTTCTGTCCGTCCGTGACCACTACTTGCGCCTAAACAACACTTACGATCTTTTCCAAGTAGAAGAATCCATAGTCGATCTGGCTCTAGTTGAAGCTTTCAAATTTTGAAAAACATTCTTTAAACTTTGGGACTACTTAACATGAAGCCCCCCAGACATTTTCAGAATTTTCTCGAAAGCGGCTCCATATTTTTTCTTTAAATTTATCGTAAGAATAGAGTAAAATACACTTATGAAGGTGGCATAGGTCTGATTTTCACGGTTAACTCTGAATTTTCGAAAATTGTAAAAGTTTGAATTTTTTTCGGCGCCTTCCTATAACTACAAAATTGAAGACAGATTTTTCCTTCAAATGAAATGTGTTGTTCATAAATAGTTCTTTCATAAAGGTCATGTAGAATGTTTTGAAAATTTTAGCAGTTTCCGTGCAATAATGCGTGCAATATTTGCAATATTAAAATATTACAAAAGCAAGATTTTCTGGAAAATGTCCCAATTTTTTTCTTTAAAATTTTGGTAGGGTCTTGCCAAACGAATCCTTTAAGATTACATAAACGCTATATAGCTCTATTCCTTTGTTTTTTTCAAAAATTACAAAAAATTTTTTTTTTTTTGACTTGTCTCTCACGTCGGTAATATTTACATTAGAGGCGTTTTCTCCGTGTTATTGTACTTATGAGCACTTCTGTTTTAAATAATGTCATAAAGTTTCTCGAAAATTAAACAGTAACCAAACGAGGTTTTACTCTTGAAGTAATATTTCGGTTCTACTATGAAGAAACCGAAAGGTTGAGAAAATGTCAAAAAATGTACCTAGGGCGACGATAGATTGCAGGTGACCAGAAAATGGAGCAAAACCTTCAAGCCAGTCCACACCACGGAAATTAGAAAAATTTGCTACGAGATAGTCAGAGCCATTCTGTAGTACCTCTAGTTTTAGTTGTAAGAAGGCTCCGAAACAATTATTAACTTTTGCAATTTTCGAAAAAACATGGTTTTCAATGAACATCAGATCTGCACCACTCTCTTAAACGTGCTTAACACTATCGAACAAAAAAAATTAATCAAAAACGATGGAGCATTTTTTTTAAAATTTTGATAATGTCCCAGGGCTTCATGGAATGTACCCCTCAAAATTAAAACATCGGTTTCAAATATAAGGGGCCGCAATATCAGCCAGATGGGTTGGGGAATATCAATTTTGTAGAATATCCGCAGAACAGTTTAGCCGCTAGTTCACAGACGGACATACAGATGTTTTGCCTTAATTCGATTTTTCGGCATCAAGGAACCACACAACATGGATTCAGGCTACACCACAAGTTACAGGATTTTTTTCTAAATTTAGTAACGTAATTTTTTGTTTCAAGATCCCTATAATAAAAACAACCCATATTTTAAGAATTTTCGGCAGAAAATTTTCTGTTTTTTCCCGCAGAATTACCCAACTTTCTCTCTACTCCGTACCGAGTGTAAAAATAAAATGAAAAAATGGAATAAAAAATTACCTTCAGCCTGGAATCAAAGTTGCTAATATTTAAACTTTCCCGTTTCCCTGCACAGGTGCTATTGGATTGTTCTCAGAGAATGAATCATTGTAGAATCGCTGTGAACCATTTTCTACTCCAATAACAATTTATTTCATTTATTTTTCATTTCCTTATTTCAAGCCTATGGGAAATTTCGCCTAGATTTTAGACACGTACGTGCGCTTTGCGCAGTTTCATGACTATGGCCAGAAGATGTAAATATTTTTCCGTTTAAAAAGCATCGAATTTGACTTTGTTTTTCGAAATGGGCCATTATTGAATACAGCCATTGGAATTAAGTGAGAATCCAATGTATCCTCGCATAACTGTGCTATCATTTAAAT